>JAWQFJ010000959.1:129060-156560 GCA_034096865.1 Theodoxus fluviatilis
AACATGCAATCCACTCTGCCATGGTGATGAGAGCACGAAAACATTCATTTCTTCGAAATTTGATAGCAATCGGTACGTTTGCCACTTCCATTGTATGTAAACTCCATGGTTCGAAGCATGTTTACCGTGCAAGTCCGTGGAGTTACTTCCAGTTAGTTCTGATTAGTATGGCTGAAAGAGTCGTTGTCGGCAAGATTTCCGGACACTGTACCCCAGTTTTGAAATCTCGGCCTTACAGTCACGTGACTCGCACGCCCGGGGAGTTGTGCTAAGATCCGGCCGCGTTAATGTATCTGCGTTTTGTGACAAACGTCTTGATCGGCGATACTGTACTCCATGCACCTTAGCCCTAACTTAATAGCCCGACTGTCAGTCGGGAGAATCGGCGTTCGGGGTTCTCGCCGAAACTGCCTTCGTTCTCAATAGAGAGCGCCGAGACGCCTGCACGGTGAACCGGCGTTCGGGGGATCTCGCCGTACCTGCGTTCGTTCTCAATAGAGCACGCATATGTCGGGCGACTAGCTGACATCACTCTCGCGAATCGCGTTGACCTGCATTTCCAGTTGTAAAATGTGAGCGCTTTCACGACCTATTGATGTATTCAACATACAGTTTTGATCAATTAATGCTGTTCATGGCTTATTTTTTCTTTGGATGGGTTTTGAGTATCAACAAATACAGCGTTTTCTGTGCGAACCGTAGACTATATCCGCCATTTTAATTGTGCAAACAGTCGCGAGAACGTCAACAAAACTTCCTCCTCAGAAGAAGAGTCAATTTCGCAGCCACTGAGAAGCCAGCTCCCATAACATGCGCTGCGAGCAAATTTTTGCCCGACACGTTCTCGCCGAGACAGAGCGAGCTAGCTGTCACCCCGACGCGCGCGCACGGAGCACGGGCAGTTAAGGGCGAACACAGTTCTCGCCAAACGATTTGGACGGGCGACAGCTGTACGGGCCTTTCGCCGAGCAACCGTTCGGGCTATTAAGTTAGGGCTTAACGGTCTGCGTGATTTGGGTGTAATCTTAAGCTAAACGACGTTTATGAATGTTCGTTCTCGCGAGAAATGCATAGATTTGAAACTGGGGTACAGTGTCCGGAAATGTTGCCGACAACGACCATTTCAGCATTAGTATGAGCCAATCAAATGCGGCTACGGGTTCTGTAGTTTCATTGTTGCTAGGCACAGCAAGTGGCGCACTCTAGTTGAAGCAGTTAGAGCGCCTTCTGAGATGCTCTAGCTGCTGCGCGACCTTGACAGGAAGTTGACCTCTGCCACTGGGTGAAACGTCACCAAAGATTATGTATGAAGGATTTTCGACCCTAATGCTTTTATTAAGTCGTTTCTTCGATCAAGAAGGATACATTTGAGTGTGAAATAATATTGGGGATTCGTGTATTCAAAGAGGGCCTCCAAAACCGTATACTTTTAATGATAATATGCTTTTAATGTTATTAAATGAAACCAGCCAATCAAACTCTTCAGGCTGCTACATCGTAGCAAAGATGAAACAGAGTGCAACGGAACGCAGGGCTAGGCCGGTGTCAACATGTGTCAATATCTGATTGCCTTTACTTCTGCATTCATCACTTTAACAGACGTGTCTTATCTAGTTCTCCTTCACGGCTTTTGAACTTCGGAGTTTTCGACTATTGCTTCTACTTCTTTTTTTGTTCTTGAACTTTGACCTGATCCTGTGACCTCTCATTTTATGTTACTTTTTTGCCAGCCATACTCATCCACTTGACTCCTAATTCTTTTTCCTTTCCAGTCCGAGGCACTTTTATTATGGCGGCAAACTTGTGTACCACAACTCGCCGAATACATCACGCTACATGGAGCGCTGTGCCGAGGTTAGCACACACGTTAGCAGACAGGCACCCAGCATGGGCCGTGCCACAAGTAACAGTCTTGCCTCCAGAGTTGTCCTGATCCCTGTGCTAGTGTACCTCCTAAGCGCTGCACGCTTGGCCTTTGACCTCTAAACTGCCTTGACCCCCCCAAGCTTCTCGTGGTTTGACCTGCTCAGATTCGCCCTGTGTGTGTGTATGTGTATGTGTGTATGTGTGTGTGTGTGAGTGTGTGTGTGTGTGTATGTGTGTGTGTAAATGTGTATGTGTGTGTAAATGTGTGTGTGTGTTTGTATCGCCTCCGGATGCTAAGTGCCGAGCAAGGTCAACTGGCTGGAGTTGACTGCCTTGTGTGTGTTTTTGGTGGTGGTGTGGATGTATTTATGAACGTAGGATTTTGCGTCCTTTCTCTCACATGACTGACCACTCGTGTCGACAACAAGAACCAAAAAATATCTCTGGCGTTCATGATTTCGTTCAAAAGTTTTAATGTGAAGCAATGAAACACCACGTACGTACCTACGCACGTGCGCACACTCGGCCAAACCTAGGCATGCAAACTCTCTCTCTCTCTTTCTCTCTCTCTCTCTCTCTCTCTCTCTCTCTCTCTCTGTGTCTCTCTGTTTCTCTCTCTCTCTCTCTCTCTCTCTCTCTCTCTCTCTCTCTCTCTCTCTCTCTCTCTCTCTCTCTCTCTCTCTCTCTCTCTCTCTCTCTCTCTCTCTCTCCCTCCCTCTCTCTCTCTCTCTCTCTCTCTCTCTATCTCTCTCAACAAATCTTTTTTTAAAGCAGATGGATACAAAGACAAGCTAGCTTCCTTTGTTGTCCTCCGCCGTTCTGACCAACGTGACACAGGAGGCGCGATTCCCAGGACTAGGAGAGGCTAGCAACGTGACACAGGAGGCGCGATTCCCAGGACTAGGAGAGGCTAGCAATGTGACACAGGAGGCGCGATTCCCAGGACTAGGAGAGGCTAGCAACGTGACACAGGAGGCGCGATTCCCAGGACTAGGAGAGGCTAGCAACGTGACACAGGAGGCGCGATTCTCAGGACTAGGAGAGGCTAGCAACGTGACACAGGAGGCGCGATTCCCAGGACTAGGAGAGGCTAGCAACGTGACACAGGAGGCGCGATTCCCAGGACTAGGAGAGGCTAGCAACGTGACACAGGAGGCGCGATTCCCAGGACTAGGAGAGGCTAGCAACGTGACACAGGAGGCGCGATTCCCAGGACTAGGAGAGGCTAGCAACGTGACACAGGAGGCACGATTCCCAGGACTAGGAGAGGCTAGCAACGTGACACAGGAGGCGGGATTCCCAGGTCTAGGAGAGGCTAGCAACGTGACACAGGAGGCGCGATTCCCAGGACTAGGAGAGGCTAGCAACGTGACACAGGAGGCGCGATTCCCAGGACTAGGAGAGGCTAGCAACGTGACACAGGAGGCACAATTCCCAGGACTAGGAGAGGCTAGCAACGTGACACAGGAGGCGCGATTCCCAGGACTAGGAGAGGCTAGCAACGTGACACAGGAGGCGCGATTCCCAGGACTAGGAGAGGCTAGCAACGTGACACAGGAGGCGCGATTCCCAGGACTAGGAGAGGCTAGCAACGTGACACAGGAGGCGCGGTTCCCAGGACTAGGAGAGGCTAGCAACGTGACACAGGAGGCGCGGTTCCCAGGGCTAGGAGAGGCTAGCAACGTGACACAGGAGGCGCGAGTCCCAGGACTAGGAGAGGCTAGCAACGTGACACAGGAGGCGCGATTCCCAGGACTAGGAGAGGCTAGCAGTTAGTATAAGGCAAATCCACTGAGGCGCGTTTCATTTTGAAAAGTATTTTTAGAAAATTTCAGAGACGAGAGCCCCTGACAGTCGCTCGCAAAGCCCAAAGCTTTTCGCCTACACGATCCAGACCCATGCAGGCGATCGCCGTCCATTCTAGTTCACTAGAGACTTCGCCAACCGGCGAAAGTGTCTCTAGCCCAGTTGACATCTTGACCCACCGCGTCTCCCTACGCGATTCGTAAGAGGCGAATAACTAGGGACAGCGTGACTTTACGTTTACTCAAAACGGTTCTAGTGATTTTCGTGCTTAATGGCCTTACATAGCCTGCAAAGGCTGATAGGCCGTAAAACACCTTCCATCCATCCATCCATCCATCCATCCAGTTGACATCACGTGATGGAAGGTATTCGTCCAAAATATGCAAATGGAGGTCACACGAGAGGCTTGTGGGATAGCCGATCTGCTCTCTGACTTACGCCGTCAAAGTAGTTCTAAGACTATTTCGCACAAAACTCTTAACTTACTCTTGTTGAGGCAACAAAACAAGCGTTTATTAGATAAAATAAAATGTTTGTGTTTAAATGGAAACAAGTTTTGACATCTGAATAATGTATGTAAAAGGTGGAGAAAAAATGGTATCAGAACGAAGAACTATTTTTGGTGCAATGCTGTAATGCGAAGGGTCAAGTCTATTACGCATTCATTGCGAACTGTGCCAGAGTCACGTGACTCGGGTTCACAGAATGCTCGCCGTGAGCACTCAGTTCTGAACATTAAAAAATCTTTCGAAACGAAACTCGCCTCTGTGGATTTGCCTCAGCGGGCCTCTCCCAGTCCTGGGAATCCCGCCCCTGGGAACAGTTACTGTACAGTCGTTGCTGTCAGCTTTACGATAACCGTTCTCAGCTTTGAAACAGTCCGTGTAGTGTCCAGCAGCGCTCCTGTTTAGAGTGCAGTGTAGTGTCCAGCAGCGCTCCTGTTTAGAGTGCAGTGTAGTGTCCAGCAGCGCTCCTGTTTAGAGTGCAGTGCAGTGTCCAGCAGCGCCCCTGTTTAGAGTGCAGTGCAGTGTCCAGCAGCGCCCCTGTTTAGAGTGCAGTGCAGTGTCCAGCAGCGCTCCTGTTTAGAGTGCTGTGTAGTGTCCAGCAGCGCTCCTGTTTAGAGTGCAATGTAGTGTCCAGCAGCGCTCCTGTTTAGAGTGCAGTGCAGTGTCCAGCAGCGCCCCTGTTTAGAGTGCAGTGGAGTGTCCAGCAGCGCCCCTGTTTAGAGTGCAGTGTAGTGTCCAGCGGCACCCCTGCTTAGAGTGCAGTGTAGTGTCCAGCAGCGCCCCTGCTTAGAGTGCAGTGTAGTGGGATGATACATTCCAGAGCGTGTGTCGTTAACGTCTCTAGTATTAGTGTTTGTGTTTATTAACTAAACAGATGTATGTGTTTACACCGCATTGGAGTTGTAGATGGACAGAACTGACAGCCCTCAATGCCATACCACAAGTAACTGTCTATTCAACTGTTTGATATTTGTTCGTGTCAAGGTGTGCGTTCTCAGTAGCATTCGAAGCTGAGTCGTTACGTTTGGTAATGTCGGTAATGGGGGGTTAAAGAATGCAGGCCATGTCAGACATGAATCGAAACCCTTGATGTTTCTGATTTTTGAAGCATTTAATCTCAAAGATCTCTTGTTTGTTGCTGGAGAGTAAACGCCGGTTACACAGAACAAAGAAACGAATGTGTAAAGGAATGAATGAATGAATGAATGAATGAATGAATGAATGAATGAAGGAATGAATGGAGTATTACGGTCTATCCGCCTTGGTTGTCTATGAAAGGCCATTGATCACGAAAATCACTGGGAATGGTTAGAGATTAGAGCAAGTTAAGTTTTGATATCCCTAGTTATTCGCCTTATACTTATGAATCGCATCGAGAGACGTGTTGGGAATAGAAATATATGTACATGTACATAATGCCACAAATGCAGAAACGGACAGGCCAAGAAGACTGACAGAACACCTGGAAGATATCGGCTTTGCATATGATATTGCCCGTATTTCACACATCTACAGAGACATTCAAAAGAGGACAGAAGATCGTGGACAGGACAGCTCGCACAGCATGCCTCAAGATCAACTCAGAGGAGACCGAAGTAATGATAGTGAAAACAGGGTAAGATAGGTAGTCACGCTTAGAGGGAGCGAAGGACTTTAAATACCATGAAGAGAGACCGCCATACTTATGTCGCATTGTCATGGGCCCTACATGGGAAGCCTAAGCGCATTCTAGTAAACTAGAGATTTCGCCTACTACTACTGACTCGGGTTTACAGAATGAAGCGAGGCAGACCACTCGGCACATGACCCTGCACCCTGAAATGCATGAAATTTGGTGGCCAGCCCAAGACAGGTCTGGGTGGAGGAACTTTGTGGGTGCACTGTGCTCCACTGGGAGCTCAGAGGAGTGAGTCAGAGTGAGGGAATGCCTCAAAGCTCCAATGCTCTCGCCCTGGTGTATGTGTACTGATCTTGTACTGTATATACTACTGGAATGTTGCTGTTGCTGTTGCTGCTGCTGCTATCACTGCTGCTATTTGGTGCTCCTGTTATAGTTGGTGTTGATTAGCTCTCGTTCCTGCTCGAATCGATGTTGTGGCGGTTGTTGCTAGAGATTTTATGTACTGTTGGGGTGAAGAGGAAGGGAGGGAGGGAGAGAGAGAGAGAGAGAGAGAGAGACAGAGAGAGAGAGAGAGAGACAGAGAGGGAGGGAGGGAGAGAGAGAGAGAGAGAGAGAGAGAGAGAGAGAGAGAGAGAGAGAGAGAGAGAGAGAGAGAGAGAGAGAATCCAAATATCATATTGTTTCACGTGTAGGAGGAAGGGGTGCTTCTGATCATGTTTCTGGGTACAGTAGTAACAAACCGAGCCTCCTTCACCAAGGCTGTCGTGACGCCTCTTTCATCAGCTGAAAAGGTGTGGTCTCCGTGCTTTGGGGCTGATCCCGTAGCATTGGCACAGACGGTGTCATGTGAAAGATCTTCAGTTTGGTAAATAGCGTCGGTCGATATAAATAGATGGTTTCCGTGACACCGGCCCCAAGCGCACTCACGCACCATGGAAGGTGCCCTAAGGTCGAATAAAGTTTCAGTGGTCACTTTTACATATAGGTGAGGACAGACCAAACGTGGCGGGCAGCAGTAACGGAATGCAGCTCAGACTTCGTCCGAATTCGATTGCCTTCCGAGGACTTTACACTAAGTAACTGCACAGAGATTTTTATCTTCTTTGAAGACCCCACTATCGCAAAGAGAATGCAACATGGGGAGTAAAGCGCGAAGCGCTTTGAGATCATATAAAATGTTGTATGAAGCCGCAACTTTGACCTTTACATAGGTAGGGTAGACAGTCGAAGGATCCGTCTGTTGTAAGGGCAGTAGACCAGCATGTTGCTCTGGAAAACGAGGTCCGGCACGACACTTGTTTCTCAATCACGGAGGAGCCAAGCAGAACGTGTGTTGTTTTCGTGGCTGCTGGTGTGTAGAAGAGTGGGAACACACGCGCTCTATGTACATATTCCTTAAACTGTCATGATCACTTTATACTATGTGTGGAGGGGAGGGGGGGGGGGGGGGGGGGGGGCGCGTGCAAGCGTGCGAGAGAGAGACATAGACAGAGAGAGACAGAGAGAGAGAGAGACATAGAGAGAGAGACAGAGAGAATACGTGCGTGCGTGTAGTAAAATGCGTGTGTATAATCATGTGTATGGTGTATGTGCGTTCATATGTGTGTAAGCGCGCATGCATGTTTTCTTTCTCGTGGATGCTTTAATCGACTCGTTATAACCCTGAGAAGACGTACACTTTCTCCGCTTCCTACGCCAGCTCTGTTCTAAAGGACCTTTCTTCAAGACTAGAACCTTCTCATCAGCATTGATGTAGTGGAAACGCTAGCTACTGCACCCTGTTTCTATGATCTTCTTTCCCATAGAATTGACCCTTTCCCACAACATTTCATCTGAAATACCCCGGGAGTCCATCACTTCCTCTCCTGAAGTCAGTTTGTGTTTCTTCTGAAGTCGTGTATCCTCTTTCCCGCAGTCAGTTTCAGTCTTTCCCGCAGCCGAGTAGAATCTCACTCACCTGCATTCAAAGCACCCGTGCTTGCAGCCAAGCTGTGTTTCCCGCAGGGAAGTGGTATTTGCCCGGCAGTCGAGAAGTGTTCTCTCCAGCGCTCACTCAAACCTGCAGTCAAGTAGTGTGTTGTCTTGCAGTCAGTAGTTGTTCTCCTGCAGTGAAAAGGTATTCTCTGTTGCAGTCGAGCAGCAGTTCTCTTGCTGCCGGGTTTCATTTCTCTTTACTTAGGCAGGTAATCTCCTGCAGTTTGGCTGTTTATATCTTGTCGTCAAGTCGCTGCAGTTAAGTGGTAACACTACTCTTGCGGTGTAGTAATCTCTCCTTCACTCGAGCAGTATTGTTCTTGCAGACAAGTAGTAATATTCGCCACTGCAGTCAAGCAGTAAATCTACTTCATTCGAGTGGACTTTTCCTTGCAGTGTGGTAGCCCATCATCTCTCGTAGTCGAGCATAACCTCCCCTGTAGTATATCTAGCCTTTACTTCTGGCGTGTGGGTCTCTTCCCGTTGTTGACTCTCGTTTCGTCCACCTCCCATTACAAGAGAAATCGAGGTCGACTTTACCGATGAACTGGTGTGATCTGAACCTCCGACGTTGTCGAACTTTCCTAACACAATCTTTACACTGTGGTGTAATCCTAAAATTACGATCTCCTCGATCCATGGGGCACGGCTTTTGCAGAGTTTGCAAGTAGATTCCAAGCTGCTGAAGTGTTCATGGCGTTGGGATTATTATACCCTCTCCCCGCACGAACCCACGCTAGATTTTTGCACGAGTACTAACCCGCAGGACTGATTACCCCATATGATATAGTAATATAAGTTTACCTTGCTTGAACGAATGGTGTAGTGGTTTTGAAGTATTCAAATCTATAAAGAAATCAAAATTTCTTGCAAAATTGCCGGGATATTTTCAAAGTTGTCACTGGATTATGGCCAAGTATGTATGCTCATATTGAAAGAAGTTATCGTTTCTAGAATGATGCTCCTGAGCCTGGTAAGAGATGATACATAATCAGTAAATAGTTTCTGCAAAACACACTTCATAATCATCTTTCTAAAATTGCTGTCTGATTCTTGGCAATTATTGTCATTTTTAATTCGCTTCATGACAGAGAGATGGCTTTGAGGTCTCTCAGCATTAAAAAAAAAAACAGTATAAATGTGGCACACGAAAGGTGACCATACCCAGGCTAGCTTCTGATCGGCAATTCTCTTTTTCCAATCAGTCGAGAGCAGATGAATGATGAAATGTGAGAGGAGGAAGTGTCCTCTCTAATCCATGCTGGTCCATGCTGTTTCATGCTTACCATCCAGCTGTATCTTGCTTACCATCCAGCTGACGAACGGCACTGTGAAACTAAAGTAATTTTCTCTGTGTGACAGCTTTCTGGCTGACCGCTCACTTCATGGCTACCAACTGTCAACTCCCAGTGTCCAGCATATGGAGTGATGTCAGGAGGGGCAGTCTTCCCCGTATGCCCGAGTCCATGACGTCAGTGATTATAGGATTCCAGAGAGGCAGACTTTGTCAATAAGAGATGACGTCAGAGCGTCGAAAGTTCCCCCGCCCCATTGGTTCTTCCATCCTTCAAGTCTTCCATTTGTGACGTCATCTTAAATCTTTCGCCACACGAGACAACGTGTTGTGACGTCAGTGGTGGCTGTGAAAGTTACTGGACGTCTACATTGAGCTGTGATATAAACACGACTTGTTTTCAAGGGGGGAGTGTGCATTGTGTAGACCCGCCACGGACCCCACAATGTCCCAAGTTCAGGGTTGGAGAGGTACATGCAAACCATCTACAGTTATGTACAAATAGACCATTCTTAATTTAGTATGAATTATGAATGGAGTTGGGTCATCTCGCGGAATGTACACCAGTGTGTGATATTCATGTTGACCCGACCTCGTCGAATGCGACTTGTATTAATGACCAAGGGTATATTTTTTTCCTCCACGAGGGAGACTGTTCCACAAACACCATGTTGAACTTAGGCAGCATGTTATTATCATTCTAGCTGTTACAACTCACTCTCATTTGACGAGGCGCTCCCATCGATTGTCTGTGAGATTCTTGTCAGTAGGAGGATCAAGCCATCCAGAAACACTTTCTCGTACTTTGGTCAAAAGGTCTTGCTATTTCGACGTCGGCTTTGACACTGCATGGATGACAACAATGGGAAGACATTTTTACCTTTGATCTCAAGAGAAGATATCATTCATCCACTGTTTAGCTCATGCAAAGTTCACGCGTATGCGCATTTCAGCACTGTCACATTGCCGTCGTGTTATGCAATCTTCACAGTCTTCGGCTGGCTCTCATCTCAAGGAAACCCCCCCCCCCCCGTCATACGTCTCCTGCTCACAGTTGTCTTTCGTCAGCTGCTGCTGCTGCTGCTTGGTCTCGAGGCAGGCCGAATGTAACATGCAGGGAAGGGTGAAGCCGCTCGATGCGACACAAACACACACACCCTTCGCCCCCCACCCCCACCCCCACCCTCACCCCCCAACAGCTGGGACCCCGAGCTGTTGGGCTTTCGGGGTTTGCTGCACTAACTCTTATCTGAGTGTGCCCCTAGCAGCCAAAGAAGCTGCGGGATGGCATCGGCAATAGGGTTAGCGTGGGTATCAGTATTTTCGTACATTCATTTTCTGTAGTGCACACAGGACGGTTCATGATAATGATGATGATGATGATGATGATGATGATGATGATGATGATGATGACCTATGGAGGGTGCCTTTGTCCTTGGATGGCTTTGGGATCCAACTTGCAGCCGCCTGTGCTTCATCTGACCTTCTTTGTAAATCTACAAGGATTTACTCAACTGTATGAATATCGGTACCTTACCTTCTCCCCTGTATACCCAGTGCTGTGAGTGGTCTTCAACAGAAACACAATGACGGACGGCCTGACCAGGCACGGTCTGAATTTTGGCAGCCTGCCAATGTATGCGTCAGTGGGCAAACGTGCATTTTCAGTCTTGTATGTATGTGTGTGTGCATGCGTGCGTGCATACGTGCTCGTGCACGCGCTCGTGTGTGCATGTGTGTGTGCGAACGTGCTTGTGTGTGCGTTATTGTGCGTGCGTGTGTGTGTGTGTGTGTGTGTGTGTGTGTGTGTGACTGGCGCGGCTTTCGGGCGCTGAGCACTATGCTCGTGGTAAATGTTCAATTTTAGGCAATGTTAGTAATTTGCGATTTTCTCGCGCCAAATGGGTTTTTTGGTGTTGAGTCAACATAAGTTTGTAAACAAAAGGAACTAGGATTCAATAGAAAAGCGCCAAGGTGTTCGTTTCGACTTTGTGTGTTCATGTCTACGTTGCGTGTAGTCAGTGGGCACCTTTCGTTGCTAACGTCAATTCTCTGCTTTTAGAAACTCACGATACAAAAAGTATCTATCTACAGGAAGGAAAACTGCGGGATAAATACTCACGTTTCAGTCATTTTGGCAGCAAAAAATAACATTGGCATGTGGGTTTTTTTCCTTTTTCACTGGTACCAATGATAAATGTTTTAGCACTATTTTGTGCTTGAAACCAAATTGAAAGCTTCGATCTTTGCTCATGCATAATGGTGCATGCGTAAAGTGTTGCCATGTCGGCAAATACATTGCTGTACAAAAAAATGTCCATCTAAATCTTGTAAAATAGATTTCATCCCCTTGTTTCGTGTTGAAAACATTGAATTGTTATGTCCTTGACACAGTATTGCAACATTTTGAAGTTGTTTACTTGTAAATAAATTCAGAAATTGATTTGTTATCATGGCTTTCACGGCTCTTCATTCACGATCATTTTTGTTTTTGCATATCTTCTGTTCGGCAGCTTTATGGAATAGTGACGACGTTGGCTGCGGAAAAGGGTGCTAGCATTGATTGAGGTACCGTGGCAGCTTTGGTTACACCTATCAAAAACCTCGTAGTAAAACTTATTTTAAAAAATCAATTACAATATTTTGCCTCTTATGTTCGATGAGAAGAATTTCACCCCTATCACCAAAAGGCGACGTCTATGGTGGCTACAAGAGTTCAGTTCATGATGGAAGGCATCACTACGACTCGGACGGGTGACGATCGAGTACGCACAGCTCCGAGTCACAATCCTTCCGGTCAGCACATTGCACATCGACTAGCCGCAGTGACCATGAGGACCCCGCCTGACGCCCTGAATTTTTTCCCCTTTCTTTTTCTTCTATATCCCCTGCATCGAGTACCTTTTCGTCTTGCACCTCGCACAGTCGCCGTGTTGTAGTGAGCTCTGTGCGTGGTTAAGATTCCATGGCAACCGGAATTCCTTCCTTACTCTTTCAAATGACAATTAGTGTCGTGGCCAAAGAGCTTATCTGAACGCACACACATGCACGCACACACACACGAAGTCACGCACACACAAACACATAAATGCATGCACGCGCGCGCTCACAAACACAAAAACACAAACAAAAACTTATATGCGTGCACACCCACACCCACATACGTATGCCTGCATACACACGCTCGCACATACGGACACACACACACACACACACACACACACACACGCACACACTACATTGTAACAGTGTGTTGTGATGTTTTACAACTGCTTGATGCCAACGAGCGCCAGTCTTCTCATCTCATCGTATAGAAACGCTGTTACTCTCTCTGGCCTGATCCGCTACCTCTGCTCAGTATTAACAATACATGTATACACGCCATAACACGCCGTACCATAATTAGATATTGTATATGTAACATATAACACATTTAGTACGTGTGGGCTTCATCTGTGTCAGCTTCATTCTTTCAATATAATTCAACACTCTGAATAAATGAATGAATGAATGACCGACCGACCGACGAACGAACGAACGAATGAATGAATGGGGCTTGATGACCTATCAACCTTTGCAGGCTCTGTAAGGCCATTGATTACGAAAAGCGTAGAGAAGTGTAAAATAAGAGCAATTCGAGTCTGTTGTCCCGAATGGTTGCAAACAGCAGTCAAGTCAAACTGCTAGTTTCAGTCATTTCGACTAAAAGCTCATCTTCGTCACATTAGAAATAAAAATAAAACCATTGGAGCGTTAGCACAACGCCTACAATGCGTTCTATGACAAAGTTATATCTCGATTTCACACGCTATTCGCCTCTCGCTGATCGCGGAGGGAGATATTCCCACCCCATCGTGGCGCTCTGTGGCCGAGTGGTCAGGTCACGTGACCTGCAGCCCCTTGTGGCTAGAGGGTGCGGCGTTCGAAGCTGCCCGGATGCTGCCCGGATGCTGCCCGGATGATGCCCGGATGATGCCTTGCATGCGGCCATGAGCCAGCATCGGGTTGGATTACACCCCAGGGAATGGAGTTGGTGCTGGTACCCGATTGTGTGCGTCTTAAATGTCTGTCATTGTATCTGTTGTGAGGTGCCAATGAAGGATATATCAAGCTGCCCAGTGATCAGGGGGTAAAGTATAAAGCGGTTTGAGATCTAGACAGGGGCGATGAGTCGCTGTATAAAAACCACACATTGATCCCTTTATTTAGAAAAAAACAGTTGAATCTTTTTCGTTGGTGGTGCGCTGGTAGATTTAGCTTTCCACAGAGAGTTTTGAGGTATTTTGCGCGTGTTTGCGTATGTGCATGTGCACTTGCAAGCACATACGTGAGTGTGTGTGTATGTGAGAGCGTGTACATAAATGCTTGTGGGTATGATTGTAAGTGCACGTGGATGTATGCATGAATGTATATGCATGCATGCATCTTCGAGCCTATATAAATATGCTGTTATCAGCTAGTGTTCATAGGTATATACAAAATTGCTGTTTTGGCCTACCGTCATTTTGATGGTACTCTTCCTGTGTATATTTCGGCATCCCTTCGCACATATCAACCATCCCGTTCTCTCCGTTCATCAAATGAAAAGCTTGTCAAAAGTCCTAATCGTAATACAAAATCTTTTGGTAAGCATAGTTTTAGTTTCAATGCCCCCTCACTCTGGAACTCGCTGCCGGCTGGCCTGCGTGACGCACTCACTTTACCTATTTTTAAGTCGCAACTGAAGACTCATATGTTTCGACTGGCTTTTGCTTGATCGTGGTTTTTTTCTCATGATCATGTATAGTGTAGTATCCATTTTCAAGTCTGTAAGTTGTATTATGTGTTGTATTATGTGGGTAAGCTTGTTGATGAATGTCGGCGTGTGAATGTGGTTATGTCAGCGCATTGAGTTGTACAGAAGTGCGCTATACAAATGCTATTCATTATTATTATTATTATTATTAGTAGTATTATTATTATTATTATTATTATTATTATTATTATTATTATTATTATGAAGCTGTTCTTGTCCAATACAATCAAGTCGCAGACAAATGCTGGGGTGGGGGTGAGATGGAGGGTTGGGGGCAAGAGTTCTCCTTTTTTAAAAGCTCGGCGTGCGACGTGTACATTTGTTTCAAATCCACAGAAATTGTATAGATTTGGTACATTTTCTATGGGGAATATCGAGTATCTTAGAGTAGCCGATGCCATGTTTTCATATGTACCCCATGACCTAATTGTAGAGTGTTCATGATATATTAATCGTTATGATTGAGTGTATGAGACAGCAACAAACATGCATGGTATTTCTCTTTGATGTTGTTTCTTGTTTGCTGTTGTAGAGTTGAATTTTATAATAAAAGCCGTTGAGTTAAACCCTGCCGTCTCTGCCTTCTGTCGTCGGCTGCTGCATTGGATTGGGTCCGCGAAACACGCACGCACGCACGCACGCACGCACGCACGCACACGCACACACACACACACACACACACACACACACACACACACACACACCACAACACACACACACACACACTAACACACAAAACACAACACACACAACCCATGTACACACACACACAAACAACACACACACACAACTCAACACACACACACACACACAACACAACACACACAACACAACACAACACACAACACAACACAACACAACGCACACACACACACACACACACACTCACAAAACACAACACACACAACCCATGTACACACACACACATACACATACACGCACGCACGCACACACAAACAAAACAACACACACAAAACACAACACATGTACCAAACACACACATGCATACACATACAAACGCATAATACACACACACAACACACACACATACACACACACCACCACCACCACCCCGAACACACACATACACAACATAAAACAGAACACACAACACACACAGCACATGCACATACACATCACACACACACACACACACACACACACACACACACACACACACACTCACACACACACACACACACACACACACACACACACAACCACACACACACTGCACCACAACGACGATGATGAGAATAATGACGACGACGACGACGACAAAATGACGACGACGACCACGAAGGTGATGACGATGACGACGATGACGATGTTTCCTTATCATAATATGTTTTATCTGCAACTAAGAACTTTACTTCGCTTTGTGAAGCTCGTCTGAATCAATCATTATTGGACTCATAGATTTGAATCGAATTCTTTATTTCGACCATACCCATGACTTATTGACTATACACAAAGCGTTTGGATCCAGAATAATTGTTAATAGACAAAAAGGTTATTGACAGCTTTGAGTCTGAGAGATGTGCGGGAAAGGGGGGGGGAGGGGGGATGGGGGGGAGGGGGGGAGGGGGGGAGGAGGGGGGGGGGGAATGGGGTGATTGTGTGAGCGACCAAACAATGCCACAAATGTGTTCAAATGAAAACAATGGTTGGCTATTGGCAGAATACTGAACAAAACTTCAAAGAAAACGTGCTAAGTAAAAAGTGGTTTTAATACAATATTCGATTATATTTTCACGAATACACAGCATACTCGAAAATTCCGACTAGTGCAAAATAAGTGCGATAGCAAACACTTTCCGAACATTTGACGCCGAGACGCTTGGTGCCACGTCCCACTGTGAACGCACCACATCTCACTGTGAACGCACCACATCTCACTTTGAACGCACCACATCCCACTTTGAACGTACCACATCACACTTTGAACGCACCACATCCCACTTTGAACGCACCACATCTCACTGTGAACGCACCACATCTCACTGTGAACGCACCACATCTCACTGTGAACGCACCACATCCCACTTTGAACGCACCACATCCCACTTTGAACGCACCACGTCCCACTGTGAACGCACCACATCTCACTTTGAACGCACCACGTCCCACTGTGAACGCACCACATCTCACTTTGAACGCACCACGTCCCACTGTGAACGCACCACATCTCACTTTGAACGCACCACGTCCCACTGTGAACGCACCACATCTCACTTTGAACGCACCACGTCCCACTGTGAACGCACCACATCTCACTTTGAACGCACCACGTCCCACTGTGAACGCACCACGTCCCACTGTGAACGCACCACATCTCACTTTGAACGCACCACATCTCACTTTGAACGCACCACATCCCACTTTGAACGCACCACATCCCACTTTGAACGTACCACATCACACTTTGAACGCACCACATCACACTTTGAACGTACCACATCACCCTTTGAATGTACCACATCACACTGTGAATGTCGTGTGAATTTCTTCCCTCGTTCAGTGCCTATAGCGAGCTCACACATAATGGGGAGAAAATGTTTTTCAAACAAGATGTACAGTCTGAGGGACAGTACACCCAGCTTCTCTCCCGAGTCGATGAATCCGTCAGTGTGACGTCATAGCTGACGTCATACCTAAAATGGCCCCTCGACTCCAACACTTTCGGCACAGCACAAGAAGCGAGAAATTGAAAACACATAGCATGATAACAGTTAAGGATAACAGTAGTGATTACGCTTCCAAGCACACGTGCACATACGTCGAAATCTCGTGACTCCACCGCGGAAGTGGGGAAAGGAAGGAAGATCAAATGTCTCTGTGTACACAAACGAGAGAGGTGACTGAAAACACGCCGCAAAGTAGCAGTCACCTAAAACAGTGAATGTGCGCCATTTCAAACTCACAAGCGTCGATGGCGGGTGACTCCACCGGCGCAGCGGAAAAAGAGCTTTGCGAGACCTTGTCGCGATGCACACGAAAGATGGGGCGAAGACACTTCATAGGAAGACGTGCACGGGCGCGTTGCATAGACGCGAGGAAAGCCAAGATCCTGCGAGGAATAGGCCGGTGTCATCACGTGTCACCATGGTGAAAGCAGATGTAAAGGCAGTGTAAACGCTGCTTGGGGCTGGCTGTGCGGGTGCTACTGGAGCAGATGTAAAGGCAGTGTAAACGCTGCTTGGGGCTGGATGTGCGGGTGCTACTGGAGCAGATGTAAAGGCAGTGTAAACGCTGCTTGGGGCTGGATGTGCGGGTGCTACTGGAGCAGATGTAAAGGCAGTGTAAAATGCTCCTCCGGGCTGGCTGTGCGGGTGCTACTGGAGCAGGCTCGAAAACACTAAGACCGCAGCACCACAGCTGATGAGGGGGATATGCAATTCTATGTTGACATCGGCCCATGCCTCGCAAGATCTCGCGTCTGTGCAACTTCGCACGAGGCTGCGAGGATGGGTGTTCAGAGTTACCTTTTCCTGGCAAGCGAGCCCGCGCGGCAATCAGGACATCGCCAGTGGCGCGGCCGGCGCCATCGAACCCTTGGCAGCGCGATTTCTTGTTCAGATGCTCGCTCCAAGCAGAGCGGCATTGGACATTTGTTCTTTGGGCTTCCTAAAGACGCTGAACGGTAAGATGAACACACCTTCTTATCTCCGTTTAGATCACAGATGATAATGTTCCGACGCTCGTTTGCCTCAGGCAGATCTATACACAGTGTGATCGACGCACACGAGATTTTAATATCGGGGATTCCGACATTTCAGATGCCAAAAAAGTCCTTCACTTCACAAATGAACGTGTACCATCTGAGCTACGCACGTGACTGACCCACCAGAATGCAAGGGACACAACTCTTCCGCATCCTCGCTTTCGTACATGACGGCTATGAAAGAGTTTCACGTCTTTCTACGTAGCGTCTTTGACGGGGGTAACTGAAAACTCGTTGCATTTCAACAGTTGCTGACAACAGTGAGCTTCTTTTTTCCCGCATGTAGGGGTGTGTGATTCCATTGTGGAAGCTGACAAAGAGCTCAGACCAAGAGTCACTGTGTGCACGATAAAGGAGGAGGTGGAAAGCCTGTGCATTTGTAACAGTCATCGATACAAGTAGTTATCTACACTCAGACATCCACAAGACATGATAGTCTGACTCCAATGTAAATGTGGACAGAGCATGGTGGACTACAAATAGCCATGAGTAGTGTAGAGAGGTAACAAAAAGCACGTCTTATTGTGACAGTCATTATAACAGGGATCTTCCGCATTTTCAAAAGATCAGTCGTCGTCAGGCACGTATTTAACGCTCCATGTACTTCTTCCAGCACTAACATCAACACTTGTGTTGAGAGTTCTGACCTACTGCACGAGTGATAATCCCTGGACTAGATACAAGACATCATGCAGAAAATCTTCACAGACATGTACCGTGTTCCTTTGTATAAACAGCATGTAGAAGACACATGCGTATCATCCACAAGACAGGATATTGAGCGCTACCACAAACACGGGTGAACGAAGCTCCCTATGGCAGTGGAGACAGATCACGGTCAGAGCAGGGCTTGCCATGCGAACAATCGGAACAATAAGAAGGATGCACGCAGCGTTGCAAGTCTGTGACGACTGCAGTAACTGTACATTGAAATGATGAAAATAGCAGTCACGTCATCCAGACCAGGGACTGATCCACGGCACCTAATCGCTTCGTACATTGAAATATCCACCTTAATTCTGCACATTTTGACTGCCAGGAAGTCCACAAAGACCACGGTCAGCAGGTCTTCACTGGAGGGGAGCACTTCAGGTTATTTAAATAAACCCAGACGAAAAGTATTTACAGGAACTTCCCAACCCTTCAAACTACAGGACGTGAGTAGTCCCATACAGCTCTGACGATTCTTGGGCTTGAGTGCATGGTTCTACTTTCAGAGGTTCAGATGGGAGTTTTATGTTGTTGAGAGCAGATATCAGGTAGTTCCTTCTCTTGCAGTCCGACACCTTGAATTTTCCCCCCTCTCGACTGTCTTTTACCGCCACCACGTCCTTGGTCACCGAGTAGACGAACCTGAAATGACAGAAGTCAGAGCCTTGAAGAGAACACGCTCTCGGTTGGTCCATTGAAAGAAGGTACAGTCAATACGTAAAGCAACAGTCGATGCAAATGAAATGCGTTTAGAGTTTAAGTACAACACGTTACTAGGGAATACAAAAAAGGAAGCACGATGGGTCAACGCCAATGTCCCTAAGAAAACTCTGGCTCAATGGATTTTTTTGGTTCTTGTTCTACAGTCTATCATCAACTTATCCATGACCAAATATTTGAGCCAGTATTCATCCAATTTTAACAAGACGGGCAAACCCCATACGACTCACATGCTTGACCTTGACCTTTACATGACCTTGACCTTCATGTGACCTTCAAGGTCAAACAACTAAAGCTAGCAAAGACATCATACACTAAGAACTGCTTTACACATTTTTCCTATCAAAATACATGTGACCTTGACCCAACGTCAAGGTCATCCAAGGTCATGCAACACAAAGCTGTTAATTCAAGACATAAGAAGCACAATGGAGCTTATTGGCACTTTCTACCATGAGATATGGTCACTTTTAGTGGTTCACTAGCCCATTTTGGTCACATTTCATAAGCGTCAAAGTGACCTTGACCTTGATGATATGTAAACAAATGTGTCTCATGATGAAAGTATAACATGTGTACTACAATGTTATGAAGTTTGGAAGAGTTTTCTTCCATAGTTCAGCGTCAAGGTCACTTCAAAATACGTATACAATCCAACTTTAAAGAGCTCCTGTGACCTTGAGCTTGAAGCAAGGTCAAGTCACTATGTATGTTTTGTGAGGCCTTGTCATCCTACACCATCATGCCAAATTAAGTGTTGATACACTTATTAGTCTCTGAGAAAAATCCAACATTAAAGTTTTTTACGGATGAAAGGACGCCCGGACGAACGGTGACCTTGATGATGATATGTGACCAAATGTGTCTCGTGATGAAAGTATAACATGTGCCCCACATAATTATTAAGTTTGAAACAGTTATCTTCCATAGTTCAGGGTCAAGGTCACTTCAACATATGTATACAATTAAATTTTGAAGAGCTCCAGTGACCTTGACCTTGAAGCAAGGTCAAGTCACTATGTATTTTTTGTGAGGCCTTGTCATCCTACACCATCATGCCAAATTGGGTGTTGATAGACGTAATAGTCTCCGAGAAAAATCCAACGTTAAAGTTTTTTTCGGATTACAGGACGCCCAGACGCTCGGACACCCGGACGCCCGGACGGACGACACGGGTAACCTAGTATGAAAGTATAACATGTGTACTACAATGTTATGAAGTTTGAAAGAGTAATCTTACATAGTTCAGGGTCAAGGTCACATCAAAAAATATGTATACAATCCAACTTTAAAGAGCTCCTGTGACCTTGACCTTAAAGCAAGGTCAATCAAATTGGTATCAAAAGATAGGGAGTACTTTGCCTTATAAACCATATATAAAGCAGGTATCCAATCTCAAAAACTTCAGTCAAAAATTGGGAAAATGTGAAAAATGACTGTTTTTTAGACGGCCCCTGTGACCTTGACCTTGAAGCAAGGTCAAGTCACTATGTATGTTTTTGTACGCCTTGTCATCATACACCATCATGCCAAATTGGGTGTTGATAGACTTAATAGCGTATAAGAAATATCCAACGTTAAAGTTTGTACGGACGCCCGGACGCCCGGACGCCCGGACGGACGAAACGGGTGAGTACATAGACTCACTTTTGCTTCGCATGTGAGTAAAAAACCCACATAAAGACTCCTGACACACTTCATCCTTCCTATGCACAGAATGGCTTGATTTCGTTTTAGGGGAGGGCGTTGGTTGGTAGTGATTCAGTAGCTTTTTTCGGCACTTGATCGTCGCCTTAGATTCGCAGAGCGTCGGTCAGCCTGGAGAACAAAGGCAGCAAGCCACCACAGAAGTACGGCAGCCCCACCACCAACGCCAGACTTGCACTGTCCTACCTCAGGGGTTCTCAGGACTTTGGATACGCAATCCAAAGCAACCAAAAAGGCATTTCCGGCCTTTTTTTACGATCGCTGTAATCGTATGCAATGTCCAATCAGTCAACTCTTGTAATAAATCCTAGTCCCAAACCAAAACACTGTCTGCTTTTTCGTCCCAATGTTGGCACCCACTCTTGTAATAAATCCTAGTCCCAAACCAAAACACTGCTTTGTCGTCCCAATGTTGGCACCCACTCTTGTAATAAATCCTAGTCCCAAACCAAAACACTGTCTGCTTTGTCGTCCCAATGTTGGCACCCACTCTTGTAATAAATCCTAGTCCCAAACCAAAACACTGTCTGCTTTGTCGTCCCAATGTTGGCACCCACTCTTGTAATAAATCCTAGTCCCAAACCAAAACACTGTCTGCTTTTTCGTACCAATGTTGGCACCCACTCTTGTAATAAATCCTAGTCCCAAACCAAAACACTGTCTGCTTTGTCGTCCCAATGTTGGCACCCACTCTTGTAATAAATCCTAGTCCCAAACCAAAACACTGTCTGCTTTTTCGTACCAATGTTGGCACCCACTCTTGTAATAAATCCTAGTCCCAAACCAAAACACTGTCTGCTTTGTCGTCCCAATGTTGGCACCCACTCTTGTAATAAATCCTAGTCCCAAACCAAAACACTGTCTGCTTTGTCGTTCCAATGTTGGCACCCACTCTTGTAATAAATCCTAGTCCCAAACCAAAACACTGTCTGCTTTGTCGTCCCAATGTTGGCACCCACTCTTGTAATAAATCATACTCCCAAACCAAAACACTGTCTGCTTTGTCGTCCCAATGTTGGCACCCACTCTTGTAATAAAACCTAGTCCCAAACCAAAACACTGTCTGCTTTGTCGTTCCAATGTTGGCACCCACTCTTGTAATAAATCCTAGTCCCAAACCAAAACACTGTCTGCTTTGTCGTTCCAATGTTGGCACCCACTCTTGTAATAAATCCTAGTCCCAAACCAAAACACTGTCTGCTTTGTCGTCCCAATGTTGGCACCCACTCTTGTAATAAAACCTAGTCCCAAACCAAAACACTGTCTGCTTTGTCGTCCCAATGTTGGCACCCACTCTTGTAATAAACCCTAGTCCCAAACCAAAACACTGCTTTGTCGTCCTAATGTTGGCACCCATCTCTTGGATGATTATAGCGATCGCTTTATTGTGCCACAGGAAACTCCATTTGGATCGATTCGGATTGCGTATGCATAGTCTGGGAATCCTGCCTCCGCCGCTTGAGAACAGGGCCGCAGTGCAGAACCATTTCAGAGAAGTCAGACTTGGTCATTTTGAAGCACACAGACTACCCACACACAGCTTCTTCCGATGCACACCGGTAATTTTAAACATTGGTAATGGTGATTTGGTGGAATGCTGTTTATTTGTAAACTGCGGATGAAAAGAAAAGCACGCACACAGATACTGACGACGTTGTGTAAAATTAATAGTTTTGCAACAATGGTATTGAAAATCGTGAAAACTGCAGTCATGAACTCTTTCCTACGACGATCACTCGGGATATGGGTCGTCCGACACACGCACACCCCACGCACACGTTTTGGCCATAGCGCTGTTGTTGTTTTCTCTTCCTGGAGCGTAAGCACTGCTGATTTCTCAACACGAGTCGGTTCGTCTCAAAAATGCCACGTGGGACCTGCATGACAAGTACACGCACGCTGATTGGCTGGCGATGCACTGCATGACAAGTACACGCACGCTGATTGGCTGGCGATGCACTGCATGACAAGTACACGCACGCTGATTGGCTGGCGATGCACTGCATGACAAGTACACGCACGCTGATTGGCTGGCGATGCGCGCGATGGGCGGTGCTGCGAAAGGTCACTTCGATGATGGTTCACGGCCAGACTCAGGGTCAAGGACACTAGAGTGTGCCGACACTGCGACAGGTACACGTTTTTACTCCTGGATGTAGAGGGCAATGCGAATGAAGTACCTAGCCCAAGGATGCAGCTCTAGGAATAACACAGCTTCGCTAGTTGCAGGCAAAATGATGATGATGATGATGATGATGATGATGATGATGATGATGATGATGATGATGATGATGATGATGATGATAATATTATTAATAATAGCCATGATGATGACGATGATGATGATGATGATGATGATGATGATGATGACGATGATGATGATGTTGATGATGATGATGATGATAATGAAGGGGAGAAGGAGGAGAAGAGGAAGTGGAGGAGCAGGAGGAGGAGGAGAATAATCATGTCTGTCTTTTTGTAATATGAAATTCTTATTGAGGAATTTCACCCCCAGTCGCCACTGCACAGCGCCCAGTACCCGGT
This sequence comes from Theodoxus fluviatilis, assembly GCA_034096865.1. Classification (NCBI taxonomy): domain Eukaryota; kingdom Metazoa; phylum Mollusca; class Gastropoda; order Cycloneritida; family Neritidae; genus Theodoxus; species Theodoxus fluviatilis. The sequence goes on from JAWQFJ010000959.1 coordinate 152,329, forward strand.
TTTACTCCTGGGTAGGAGAGGCAGTGCGGGTTGAGCACCTTGCCCTGGGTAGGAGAGGCAGTGTGGGTTGAGCACCTTGCCCTGGGTAGGAGAGGCAGTGCGGGTTGAGCACCTTGCCCTGGGTAGGAGAGGCAGTGCGGGTTGAGCACCTTGCCCTGGGTAGGAGAGGCAGTGCGGGTTGAGCACCTTGCCCTGGGTAGGAGAGGCAGTGCGGGTTGAGCACCTTGCCCTGGGTAGGAGAGGCAGTGTGGGTGAAGCACCTTGCCCTGGGTAGGAGAGGCAGTGTGGGTGAAGCACCTTGCCCTGGGTAGGAGAGGCAGTGTGGGTGAAGCACCTTGCCCTGGGTAGGAGAGGCAGTGTGGGTGAAGCACCTTGCCCTGGGTAGGAGAGGCAGGGTGGGTGAAGCACCTTGCCCTGGGTAGGAGAGGCAGTGTGGGTGAAGCACCTTGCCCTGGGTAGGAGAGGCAGTGTGGGTGAAGCACCTTGCCCTGGGTAGGAGAGGCAGTGTGGGTGAAGCACCTTGCCCTGGGTAGGAGAGGCAGTGTGGGTTGAGCACCTTGCCCTGGGTAGGAGAGGCAGTGTGGGTTGAGCACCTTGCCCTGGGTAGGAGAGGCAGTGTGGGTTGAGCACCTTGCCCTGGGTAGGAGAGGCAGTGTGGGTTGAGCACCTTGCCCTGGGTAGGAGAGGCAGTGTGGGTTGAGCACCTTGCCCTGGGTAGGAGAGGCAGTGCGGGTTGAGCACCTTGCCCTGGGTAGGAGAGGCAGTGCGGGTTGAGCACCTTGCCAAAGGATGCATCTCTAGGATCTGTGCAGCTTTGAACACCGCACCCGTCAGCCGCAAGTGCATGCAGGTCAAACGCTATGACCACCTCGCCACCGAGTCCCTGACCACCTCGCCACCAAGTCTCTGCAACAGCGGGCAAACGCTATGACCACCTCGCCACCGAGTCCCTGACCACCTCGCCACCGAGTCCCTGCAACAGCGGGCAAACGCTCTGACCACCTCGCCACCAAATCTCTGACCACCTCGCCACTGAGTCTCTGACCACCTCGCCACCGAGTCCCTGCAACAGCGGGCAAACGCTCTGACCACTGGACTGCAGCCCAGACCAAATTATTGATAATTCGTATCGAAGGTAAGACAATTGCTTTGAGCCTCTTTAGGTGATTACCCTTCTATCCCACGCATTGAGAAAGTGGCGTACGCTACTCACAGGCCATTCATCCTGTGGACGACCTTGCCCATGACCCAGTAGCCTTGACCTGGCGAGGGCGTGTGCTCCAGCATGAAGTCCTGCATGCACTTCAGGCTGACCACGAAATGCAGCGTGGTGTTGACGTGGGTGGAGTTGAGTGCTGGAAACCAAAAGAAGACAGTTCAAGCTAGATGGTAATCTTCGTCCCCAGAGGAGCATGTGAGAGCGGATGAGCTGAGTGGAAGAGGGTCTGTGTGGATGTGGGAGTGCGTGCGTATGAGTGAGTGGAGTGAGTGGAGTGATTGGAGTGAGTGGAGTGATTGAAGTGAGTGAATGAGTGAGTGAGTGAGTGAGTGAGTGAGTGAGTGAGTGAGTGAGTGAGTGAGTGAGTGAGTGAGTGAGTGAGTGAGTGAGTGAGTGAGTGAGTGAGTGAGTGAGTGAGTGAGTGAGTGAGTGAGTGAGTGAGTGAGTGAGTGAGTGAGTGAGAGAGTGAGTGACTGAGTGAGAGAGAAGTGAGTGAGTGAGTGAGTGAGTGAGTGAGTGAGTGAGTGAGTGAGTGAGTGAGTGAGTGAGTGAGTGAGTGAGTGAGTGAGTGAGTGAGTGAGTGAGTGAGTGAGTGAGTGAGTGAGTGAGTGAGTGAGTGAGTGAGTGAGTGAGTGAGTGAGTGAGTGAGCGTGTGTGTGTGTGTGTGTGTGCATGTGTGTGTGTACGCATGTGTGTGTGTGTGTGCGTTTGTGTGTGTGTTTGTGTGCGTGTGTGTGTGTGTGTGTGTGTGTGTGTGTGTGTGTGTGTGAGAGAGAAAGTGAGTATATGTGTGTGTGTGTGCGCATGTGTGAGTTTGTGCATGCGTGACGTGTGTGTGTGTGTGTGTGTGTGTGTGTGTGTGTGTGTGTGTGCGTGTGTATGCGCGCGTGTTTGAGTGTGTGTATGTTTGCGTGTTTGAGTGTGTGTATGTGTGAGTGCGCGAGTGTGTGTGTGTGTGTGTGTGTGTGTGTGTGTGTGTGTGTGTGTGTGTGTGTGTGTGTGTGTGTGTGTGTGTGTGTGTGTGAGTGTGTGTGTGTATGCGAGTGTGTTTTTGTGCGCGCGCGCATGTGTGTGTATGTATGTGCAAGTGTGAACGTGTGTGCGTGAGTGTGTGTCTCTCTGTGTGTATGTGCGTGCGTGCATATATGCATGCGTTTGTGTGCATGCATGTGTGTGTGTGCTTGCACACATGTGTGTACGTTGGTTGTATAGCCATATGCACTTTACATGCACTATGTGTACGCGCGCGTGCATGCGTATTTGAGTATGCGCGCAGCCATGTGAGGCATGTGTGTAATCGCGCCTGCGCACGCGTGAGTGTGGTATTTGTGAATGTGCGAGTCTGCATGATGCGTGGTTACGTGTGCTCGCGTGCGAGTGACGTCATACCTCGAGCAGTGACGTCCTTGTAGGTTTCCCTGAGAGAAAACTCCAGGTGGGCAGTGACGGTACCACGACGCACGCTGCGCAACTCCAGGTAGTGCACTGCGTCACACAGAATGTTACGTCACTCCCATGCGTAACACGTGACTTTAACAGGGTGAGTGGTAAAGAGGAGGGTAGGAGTGGCAGTCAGGAAGATAGTAGGACAGTATCGCTTTTTCATACTTGGACAATGAATGAGAGATTTTAGAGACACACAGATACACAAACAGACACAGATGAATCATCGTCATTATTATCATCGTCGTTGTCGTCGTCATCATCACCATTGTCGTGGTCGTCGTTGTCGTGATCGTGGTCGTCGCCGTCGTCGCCGTTGTCGTCGTCATCATCATCGTCGTCGTCTTCATGAAAATTGTCATCATAAACATATCATCATCATCATCATCATCATCATCACCATCATCATCATCATCATCATCATCATCATCATCATCATCATCATCATCATCATCATCATCATCATCAGCAGCAGCAGCAGCAGCAGCAGCAGCAGCAGCATCTATTACTTTTTAGGACGTTTGCTGCGATGAAAACTTTTAGACTTTTCTTCAACAAAACGTGTATCGAGGCAGCAACAACAACAGCAGCAGAAGAACGACTCTCCAAAACAACAACATAACTTATCCTTAAACATCAGCTTCAGCAGTGGCGTTGGCGGTGGCGGCGGCAAAAAGCAGTAGCAGCAGATCTTCCACTACCACCACTACCACCACTACCACCACTACCACCACCACCACCACTATCACCACCACCACTACCACCACCACCACCACTACTACTACCACCACTACCACCACCACCACTACCACCACTACCACCACCACAACTACCACTACCACCACCATCACTGCCACCACTACTACTACCACCACCACCACTACTACCACCACCACCACCACTACCACCACCACTACCACCACCACTACTACTACTAACACCACTACCACCACCACCACTACCACTACCACCACCACTACCCCCCCCCACCACCACCAAAACCACTACCTCCACCAAACCCTTCACTACCACCACCACCACTACCTCCACCACCACCACCACCACCACAAAAACCACTACCTCCAGCAAAACCATCACTACCACCACTACCACTACCACCACCACCACTACCTCCACCAAAACCTTCACTACCACCACCACCACTACCTCCACCACCACCACCACCACTACCTCCACCAAAACTATCACTACCACCACTACCACTACCACCATCTCCACCACTACCACCAACACTACCATCAGCACCACCACTACCTCTAGAACCACCACCATTAACACCACGATCATTATCACCAAAATTGCCATCACCACCACCCCTATCAACCTTACCAACCCCCACCATCACCACCACCACCACCACCACCATCACCTATACCACCACTACCACCACCACCACTACCGCCATTACCACCACCACCACGACCCCCAAACCGCTACCACCATTACAACCATGAACACAGCCACCCGCGCTATTACCACCACCACCACCACCACCCCCACCACCACCACCACCACCACCACCACCACCACCGGTGGTCACCACCATTAC
>JAWQFJ010000959.1:161560-164060 GCA_034096865.1 Theodoxus fluviatilis
AATTCAAATTCAAATGTTGTTGCGACATCCACTGTATCTGATACTGCGTCTGGTCAAAACTCAGGACTTGCCACAGGGACAGGATCATATAACCTCCCCCTTCAGTGACATTTGACCTGCCAAATGCACCATTTTTGCTCTGAGACGCAGTTTGCGGCATCGCCAGTCACCACCATTCAAGAGCCTCCAGCTGTAACAACGCCACCATCCATTCCTGTCTGTTATGGTTCAGACTTTATCCCTCCAAGTTTACTGGAGGTCCTACAGACTTTATCTGTCTGTGTGTGTGTCTGTGTGTCTGTCCCGTCTCCACGGCTTATATCTCAAAAACTACTGGACGGATTTCCTTGAGGATTTGCACACTGACTGGAAGTTAGGTCCGATTCAATATTATCAAATTTTCAGAATCGAGGTTTGAAAAGAAAGTGACTTTTGTTACATTTTGGTGTTTCAATGAAAACGATTCAACAGACTCCATTTTGCAAAATCTGTGACGTCATCATTTGCCGTCGAATAACGTGACGTCATTTGCGAGGAGATTTTTGAAGGAGGGTGAATAGAATAGAATAGAATAGAATTCTTCGGCTTGCTTAGGCGTCCAGGGCCTATCGCCGATTCTGGTAGTTCTCTGGCTGTATTTTTATTGTTCTTGGCCCGTATTCACGACGGCGATTTATCTTTTTAACACTCGATTTATCTCCTATCCCCGATTTATCTTGACTTCGGTTTAAATTCTCCTATTCATGACGGCGATTTAGCCCTAAACTCGCGTCAAAGCAGAGTGTTAAACTATTCTCCCGAAGTCGGCAAGATAAATAGATAAACCGGGGTTATCGAGAGAGGCAAGATGGCAGCGATTGTGCTTAAGAAACGAATTCATGACAATCTGTTAAGGAAAAACCGAGTATTCCGAGACCGAAGGCACCCGTTAGAAGTATTTAATGATGAAGAGGTGTTCAGAAAGATTTGATTCCATCGAAAGGAAATCTTGGCCATCACCGACAAGATCCATAAAGAAATCAGTCGAACCCAGAATTATTCAAAGGCACAGCAACCGAAAGAATGACGTCGTCAGGCAAGTCCTTCTTGCGCTTAGATTTTATGTAAGCGGCGCATTTCAGGACCAACACACTCATTTCGGTTTCACTGAAGTTTTTTGCCCTTGCCTTTCTCTCTTTTTTCTTGCTAGCCATTTTTTTCTATCTACTCCACGTATTTAGATATAGATCAGTGTCTACGCGAAGAAAACACAACGTAACCACGGTAACCACACACGGTGTGTGCGTGAATCACTGAATGAGTACGAATGCACATGTCTGGGTTGAACATCTATAATAAACTTCCTCCTCTGTGTGACTGTGTGAGTGTTAATTCAGCGTCTATGACATGCCAAAGGAAAGCAAAGCATGTCATAATAGGAGCTTCCTGAACCTATCCATCATGTTTAAAATATATGGTTGATTGTTCCTGGGCCGATAGCTTAGAAATGGATTTACATGCTTTACAAACACTCCGTCATTGCAATTCTCTAATGGCTCAGCTGGTAGAGCGTTCGACTTTTTTTTCCCCCTTTTTTCGAGAGGTTGTGGTTTTGTTGTGTTTTTATGTGTGTTTTCCCCCTCTTTTCTCGAGAGGTTGCGGGTTCGAACCCAATCTTTTCTTAAATGCCAAAACCTGGAGGTTCAGCGCCAGCGGTTTTTATTCCATTTTCTATATTGTTTGAAACGTTCGCCATGTCGATGTTTTGGCGGGAACAAGCTGAGCTTTGCACTCTTGGACCGGTTTTGACCGCCTGTTTCTAAAATTATCAGTGATGCAACAATGATTTGATTGGTTGGAGATGGTGGCGCATGTGCTGTGAGTTATTCTACAGTCTAGGAGACTGAAGATTTTCTTATCAGTTCGCTCTGAGAATGTCTTCATGAGCAGACGTATTTCGAGCAGCTCCGTGTTGAGGTAAAACACGTTAAAGACATTCTTCAAGTCCTCCCCCCGACCATCTGAAAGGTTGTATTAAGAAAAACAGTGCCTTCCCTGAATGAAAGAACAAGCTCTGCCGGATTATGATGCAGAGTTTTTGGCGTATGGAGAATTTTTCGTCAATTGGTTCTGAGCACTCGCTGAGTGTTTAAACCCAGTGTCAGTTCGGGTACATGTGTGCGGGTGAACCCACAAATGTCTATGGCCTTTTGATCCTCTCCTTCTGAGGTGTAGCCTTGAGAGAGAGAGAGAGAGTGTGTGCTTGTGAACGCTCATTTCTGAGTGGACATCGTTTTGGGGCAGAAGTTTTAGTTGGTGGAAAATTCGAGAATCGTCGTCACCCATCAGCGTGAACTTGTGAGTAATCGGTAGTCAACTTTGCTTTCGGGTCAGTGAAATTAATCCTCTACTTTTCAGCTAGAGAGTAGACTGTTAGAATTGATTAGTATTTTCATTCATATTGCTTTGATTTGATTTTTCTCGTGATTAAGTTTGATTAAAGAAAATCCTTAATGAACAT
>JAWQFJ010000959.1:174060-186560 GCA_034096865.1 Theodoxus fluviatilis
ACAGAATTACACGTACAGACAGAATTACACGCACAGACAGAATTACACGCACAGACAGAATTACACGCACGGACAGAATCCCGACACAGGGTTGCAGCAGGTAGGGGATTGTCAACTTGCTCCCACCTTTTCGAACGGTGCGATCCCTGGAAAAGTCCTCTCAACCCGAGATGCTGATACCGTGTGCCTTTCAAACCCACAAACCCAAGCAAAACAAAGCGAAACAATACAACAAAAAGTTTAAAATCATCACCGTCTTCACCACTGCTATTATTGCAACCAGTGAATAAAATGACAGCCTTGAAACTTCCTTCTCACTTCCTGTGATGAATTACCTCTACATCTACCTGTGATGAATTACCTCTACATCTACCTGTGATGAATTACGTATTTACTTCACGAAGTATATATATCATCTCCGCGACTGGGAGGAAAGAGATGCAGAAGTCACTGACGACATGCAGGCCTCACCTGATGCAAACTTCCACACACACAAGCGTTGCCCCGTTGCCCTTAGCGGGTTGGCTGCATACAGGAGTCACATGACTGCTGTCGTCACTCCTGTCTGCTCTGACCATGCCTTCCTCTTCACAGTCGTAGTTGCATTGTCCGCACAGCTCCTTGCTGTCCGTTCAGAGCAGTGCAAGGGTTAAAGTAAGATAAAGAAAAATGAGGTTAATGATACTTGCTTTTTATAGTGACTTTCGACCATATTTGGTGCTCAAACTGCTTCACACTTCACCCTCTGATTATCTGGTCAATACTTTAATAACACCTGACCACAAATGTAATGACAGACACACAGCACGCACACAGCCATGCACAGGCACTATCTCAACACCATGAAGAGTGTTCAATTCCAATGCTGGCTCAAGGCCACATCCAAGCGTAGTTGGACTACAGAGTGATATCATTGCCAGGGCGGTATTCGCTTTTACTCCTGAGCAGGCAGAGGTAATGCAGGCAGAGGTAAGCAGGCAGAGGTAAGCAGGCAGAGGTAATGCAGGCAGAGGTAAGCAGGCAGAGGTAATGCAGGCAGAGGTAATGCAGGCAGAGGTAAGCAGGCAGAGGTAATGCAGGCAGAGGTAATGCAGGCAGAGGTAATGCAGGCAGAGGTAATGCAGGCAGAGGTAAGCAGGCAGAGGTAAGCAGGCAGAGGTAAGCAGGCAGAGGTAATGCAGGCAGAGGTAATGCAGGCAGAGGTAATGCAGGCAGAGGTAAGCAGGCAGAGGTAAGCAGGCAGAGGTAATGCAGGCAGAGATAAGCAGACAGAGGTAAGTAGGCAGAGGTAAGCAGGCAGAGGTAATGCAGGCAGAGGTTATGGCAGGCAGAGGTAATGCAGGCAGAGATAAGCAGGCAGAGATAAGCAGGCAGAGGTAATGCAGGCAGAGGTAATGGCAGGCAGAAGTAATGCAGGCAGAGGTAATGGCAGGCAGAGATAAGCAGGCAGAGGTAATGCAGGCAGAGGTAATGCAGTCAGACGTAAGCAGGCAGAGGTAATGCAGGCAGAGGTAATGGCAGGCAGAGGTAATGCAGGCAGAGATAAGCAGACAGAGGTAAGCAGGCAGAGGTAATGCAGGCAGAGGTAATGCAGGCAAAGGTAATGGCAGGCAGAGGTAATGCAGGCAGAGGTAATGGCAGGCAGAGGTAATGGCAGGCAGAGGTAAGCAGGCAGAGGTAATGAAGGCAGAGGTAATGCAGGCAGAGGTAATGCAGGCAGAGGTAAGCAGGCAGAGGTAATGCAGGCAGAGGTAATGGCAGGCAGAGGTAATGCAGGCAGAGGTAATGGCAGGCAGAGGTAATGCAGGCAGAGGTAATGGCAGGCAGAGATAAGCAGGCAGAGGTCATGCAGGCAGAGGTAATGCAGTCAGACGTAGGCAGGCAGAGGTAATGCAGGCAGAGGTAATGGCAGGCAGAGGTAATGCAGGCAGAGATAAGCAGGCAGAGGTAAGCAGGCAGAGGTAATGCAGGCAGAGGTAATGGCAGGCAGAGGTAATGCAGGCAGAAGTAATGGCAGGCAGAGATAAGCAGGCAGAGATAAGCAGGCAGAGGTAATGCAGGCAGAGGTAAGCAAGCAGAGGTAATGCAGGCAGAGGTAATGCAGGCAGAGGTAATGCAGGCAGAGATAAGCAGACAAAGGTAAGCAGGCAGAGGTAAGCAGGCAGAGGTAATGCAGGCAGAGGTAATGGCAGGCAGAGGTAATGCAGGCAGAGATAAGCAGGCAGAGGTAAGCAGGCAGAGGTAATGCAGGCAGAGGTAATGGCAGGCAGAGGTAATGCAGGCAGAGGTAATGGCAGGCAGAGATAAGCAGGCAGAGGTAAGCAGGCAGAGGTAATGCAGGCAAAGATAAGCAGGCAAAGGTAATGCAGGCAGAGATAAGCAGGCAGAGGTAATGTAGGCAGAGGTAATGCAGGCAGAGGTAATGCAGGCAGAGGTAATGCAGGCAGAGGTAATGCAGGCAGAGTTAATGGCAGGCAGAGATAAGCAGGCAGAGGTAATGGCAGGCAGAGGTAAGCAGGCAGAGATAAGCAGGCAGAGATAAGCAGGCAGAGGTAAGCAGGCAGAGGTAATGCAGGCAGAGGTAATCAGGCAGAGGTAATGCAGGCAGAGGTAATCAGGCAGAGATAAGCAGGCAGAGATAAGCAGGCAGAGGTAATGCAGGCAGAGGTAAGCAGGCAGAGGTAATCAGGCAGAGGTAATGGCAGGCAGAGGTAATGCAGGCAGAGGTAATGGCAGGCAGAGGTAATGCAGGCAGAGGTAATGCAGGCAGAGGTAAGCAGGCAGAGGTAATGCAGGCAGAGGTAATGCAGGCAGAGGTAATGCAGGCAGAGGTAATGCAGGCAGAGGTAATGCAGGCAGAGGTAAGCAGGCAGAGGTAAAGCAGGCAGAGGTAATGCAGGCAGAGGTAATGCAGGCAGAGGTAAGCAGGCAGAGGAACGCAGGCAGAGGTAATGCAGGCAGAGGTAATGCAGGCAGAGGTAATGCAGGCAGAGGTAATGCAGGCAGAGGTAAGCAGGCAGAGGTAAGCAGGCAGAGGTAATGCAGGCAGAGGTAATGCAGGCAGAGGTAAGCAGGCAGAGGTAAGCAGGCAGAGGTAATGCAGGCAGAGGTAAGCAGGCAGAGGTAAGCAGGCAGAGGTAAGCAGGCAGAGGTAAGCAGGCAGAGGTAAGCAGGCAGAGGTAAGCAGGCAGAGGTAAGCAGGCAGAGGTAATGCAGGCAGAGGTAAGCAGGCAGAGGTAAGCAGGCAGAAGTAAGCAGGCAGAGGTAAGCAGGCAGAGGTAATGCAGGCAGAGGTAATGCAGGCAGAGGTAAGCAGGCAGAGGTAAGCAGGCAGAGGTAATGCAGGCAGAGGTAAGCAGGCAGAGGTAAGCAGGCAGAGGTAAGCAGGCAGAGGTAATGCAGGCAGAGGTAATGCAGGCAGAGGTAAGCAGGCAGAGGTAAGCAGGCAGAGGTAATGCAGGCAGAGGTAAGCAGGCAGAGGTAATGCAGGCAGAGGTAATGCAGGCAGAGGTAAGCAGGCAGAGGTAAGCAGGCAGAGGTAAGCAGGCAGAGGTAAGCAGGCAGAGGTAATGCAGGGCAAACGCCTTGTCCAAGAATGCACCTCAAGGATCTGCAAAGCGTATAGAAAGCTGTCGCACTTGGCACTTGCCCCCTTGGGCCCACGCTTTCACCTCTGGACAAGAATCCCGGGGTGAGGTAAGGTAACAAAGCTAAAACAAGGTGTTACGACTTGTCCCTTTGGTAAAGTCCTCTTGATACTGGGGCCCTCCTCACTTGCGCCGGGAGGTCAAAGTCTGAATCCGGTAGTCGTTTCCGAAAAGAACCCCAAAACGTTTTCACGCACTGGTCGATTCACAGAGAAACAATCAGTAATCAGCATTACCATAAATGCACTCCACTCTCAGGCCCGATATCGTGAGGACACAATCGCTGTTATCTGCGATCTCACACGTCTTATTCATGCTTTCATGTGTCTTCTGTCGCGCTGTCACTTGTCTCTCCCGCTCTCACGCAGCCCTGCTTATTTACTTTTTGCTGGGGCGCGTTTGTTTGGCCTAAAATCTCGAGAGAATCGCGAGGGCTAGGCGTTGCCTATGTTCCTCGTTCTTAAGGACGCACTCGCCGTAAAGGCGGGAGGCCGAGGGAGGTCCGGAGCTCCCTCGATTCGTCCCGCTGCAAAGACCCGGATGACCCAAAATGGCGGAGACGGTGCGAGTTGGGCTGGTGTTCGAAAATAACAGTGCCTGTAATGTGCTTCTCAGGGTCCGAGAATGGAAAAGTGTACGTACACGAAAGTATTTGCTGTTCGAGTGTTTATTTGTATATATTGAGGAGTAGGTGTATAGGTTATATTTCTCGACATACACTACCGCCATTTTTTCCGCTTGCAAACACGCAACATCGTACACGTACACTCTATGAATTAAGTCCCTTGAATTGATCGAAATGAATCGAGGTAACTTTTTCGACAAAACTGTCTACAGTTGAACCCTGGTCTGCTTTTTTTCGTTGAAAAAGTTCCCGTGCCATTCGATATGACACTATGGTGTGTTCTATCAAGTGAAAAACTGCTGTGATATCTGTATCGTCAGTTATTTCGTCTATCGGCAACTTCTTCACCGACTCTAGCGCCAGGACGCAGCCATGTTCTTCCGCCTTGCCAGTTGATGATGGGCTGTTTTTTTAGCACCAGGAGCGTCTCGCTCACCCTCGACTAGCCATCGAGGGAGCATCTCGAGATTTTGACCTACCAAATGCGCCCCTGGTTATCCAGAACTTTTGAGAACAACGAGAATAGACTAGACAGTCTCGAAGCTGTGCGGAACGACGTCACGCGACACAACAAAGGGCTACCACGCCCTGGCTACGTCACGTAACTAGGCAACGGACTAGTGAAGAGGAGCGGCGTATTAATCTGGAAGCCACCACGATGCTCTAGTACATTCCTGCACTTTCACAACAAAGGCAAATGAATGAAATATGATAAAACTAACAGAAGCGAGGTGATTAAAGTAGGAAGAGACGAGACTACACACAGTTAGAATGTCAACTTTCCTTCAAATGAGTAAGTCTTGTGTTACACGCACAAGAACAATGGCGAAACAAATACAACTCGGAACCATGTCGATTGGAGACATGCCGATCTCTTTCCTGTGGTGATAAACACGCGCAGACGCACACACGTATGTCAGGAAGGCCAAAACTATGTGTTGCGTGTTTATTTTGGTGTTACACTCGTAAGACTGACTAGAACCCAAAGATGGTCGAGGGCTTTAAGACGAGATTTGATAAATGTTCTATGAAGAAGCATTCAAGCGATTAAAGAACTGAGTTCAGGGGTGGTGGTTTGTGTTTGTTCTTGTTTTTGTGAAAATGTGCATACGTGGCTTGAATACACTTGAGTAAATTCCCTGCATGTTGATGAATCATGCCTAGTAGATCACGTGATAACATGCATCTGCGTCTTTGCTGGTAGCCTCTAAACTCGGACATACACGCCCTGGCAGATTTCCAAGTAACATTAAGACACAGACATGAACATAAAATTAAAAGCTAAAATACTCTATTGAAGGGACCAATATTACGTCATGTACTCACCCTAGGACGTTGGCAAAATTTGTATTCACGTGGATGTGGTGCTTTCGGCAGTTCATCCCCTTGACGTCAATATGTCCGTCAGCGGTGACGTCACCTACGCTTGCCCCAGATTCCCTCCCTGACGTCAGAGCTCTTGCATTGTCGTCTGTGCCTCCCCTGGTGATCTCGATGTTGGCACCCTGCGTGACCAAGTGGCCGCTCCAGAGTCGGTCTTCTTTGGCATTGGTCTCGGGATAACCCGGGGTCTGAGACTGCTTGAGTACTTTCTCTCCAAGAGGTTCTCCAATCAGTAACGCGTGCGTTTTCGTGTTTTCGTCGATGTCGACGGAGGCGGAGGTGACAGTACCTGTCAGGTGCGGCGTATTCTTGGTGGCCTTATCGTGCACGTTAGTAGATTTTGAAATCTCTTTCTCCACCATTGACAAAGACTCTTTGGCTGGTTTGATTCCTGAAGTGACTACTTTCTGTTGACCATGCTCCAACTTCGCATTTCTGGATTCCACTCTGTTCCCATTGTTCTTCTTTGGAGGGAACCTTGTCGATGTTCCAGAAACTTTGATCGGTACTCGGTGTGTTGAAGCCTTGAGATCCTCTTTTTGATGAGGGACTGAAAGAGACACCGAGACCAACCCTGAATTGCCTGCACCCTCCACGGTAGACGATTCTGTCTCAGAAGAAATAGAACCATGAGTGGAAACCGAATGGGGACTAGCAGGAAACGTGGTTCTAGCAACTGAAAGGCTTTTTTGAGGAATTGCTGTAGTGATATCCGTTGAGTCTTCCACACTGATGCTGCCGCTGTCTGTGGTAGACTCTGCTGTGTCTGTGGTAAGCTTCTCTCCAGACGAATCAAAGGACACACGCCTTTTTGTGTAGTCAGGAGCGACTTCAAGCGTGCCGGAGGGAAGTTTTTCCCTGGACGTGGTGTCGGTAACACGGTGTTTAGGTGCATCTGTAGAGTGGTGGTCCGATGCTTTCTTGAGAAGTTCTGCTTTTCCTGCATCAGCAGTTTGCTTCATTGTGATCGTGGTGGCATAGTCATTTGTGAAAGTGCTCATACGTTCCTCTGTGTCATCCGGGCTGTCTTCAGAAACAGATCTCTGTTCGGCAGTGGTCGTAGGTTTGTGTTCGTGTGCAGTGGTGGGTACTTCCTCTTGTGTGGTTGTATGGACGAAATCCGCTGTGGTCATAGAGCCAGACTCTGGTGCATTGGTAGGGTTCTGTTCAGGTGTGGCAGAGATTTGCTTACGTGTATCTGTAAACATGTTTTTCGGTGTGAAAATGGAGATGTGTTCTCCTGTGGCGGAAAAACTGCGTTCTCTCGTGGTTGACATGTGTTTTGGTGTTGTGATAGTGGTGTACTTTGGTGTGGTGGTAGACGTGTGTTTTGGCTTTGTGATAAACGTGTGTTTTGTTGTGGGGGTAGACATGGATTTTGGTGTAGTGGAAGACATCTGTCTTACAACAGTAGTAACTATTGGTTCGACCAATGTCGTCGACTCGTGTTTCTCCTCTGTAATAGATATGTAATTGGATGGATTTCTGGACACACGTCCCAGCGTGGAAGTAGAACTGTGCACTATCGTGGTGGTAGAACTTTGGTCTGCTGTAGTGGTAGGCACGTGTTCACGTTTGCTGCTCACTTTGTACTGTAGTGCGGTGGGTGAAAAGCTTTTTGTTGGTGTGGTAGAGCTGTGTTCTGCTGATGTGGTAGAGACGTCTTCAACTGATGTGGTAGAGATATGTTCTGCTGTTGTTGTAGAGCTGTGTTCTGCTGTTGTGGTAGATATGTGTTCTTTTGGTGAGATAGAACTGTGTTTTGCTGAGGTGGTAGAAATGTGTTCTGTTGTTGTGGTAGATCTGTATTCTGCTGGTGTGGTAGGTTTGTATTCTGCTGTGATAGTAGAACTGTGTTCTGCTGTTGTGGTAGTGCTGTGTTCTGCTGTTGTGGTAGAGCTGTGTTTTGCTATTGTGGTGGAGCTGTATTCTGCTGGTGTGGTTGGGCGGTGTTCTGCTGTGATAGTAGAACTGTGTTTTGCTTTGGTAGTAGAACTCTGCTCTGCTGTTGTGGTATAACTCTGCTCTGCTGTTGTGGTATAACTCTGCTCTGCTGTTGTGGTATAACTCTGCTCTGCTGTTGTGGTATAACTCTGCTCTGCTGTTGTGGTATAACTCTGCTCTGGTGTTGTGGTATAACTCTGCTCTGCTGTTGTGGTATAACTCTGCTCTGCTGTTGTGGTATAACTCTGCTCTGCTGTTGTGGTATAAATCTGCTCTGCTGTTGTTATAGAACTGTGCTCTGCTGATGAGGTGAAGTCAGGTTCTCCTGTTGTAGTAGAGGCATATTCTGCCGAGGTGCTAGAGCTGTATTGAGATGGTGTGATAGTTTCATGCTCTGTTGTTATGACAGACACGCGTTCATGTTTGCCTGTAGAGAGTTGGTCAGTGTTTGTGATAGAAATGTGTGGAGGTTTGGTGGAAATGTGTTCACTTGTGGTGATAGAGGTATGTTCGGGTGCTGTGGTCGACGTGTGTTCACTTGTGGTGACAGAGGTATGTTCGGGTGCTGTGGTCGACGTGTGTTCAGGTTCGCTGGAAGAGAGCTGGTCTATCTCGGAGCTGGACGCGTAATCAGTTTCTGTGGCGGAGGTGTGCTCAGGTGTGGTGGCACCGGTGTATTCAGATGTGATGTGGGTCAAAATGTGCTCCTTCGACATGACAGGTAAGTCGTCAGATGTGGTAGTATGGCTACGTTCCATGGAAGGTGAGGTGCCACTTGTCCGTCTGGTGGAAGACGTGTTTTCAGGCGTGGTGGTTGACTTGTGACCATGAACGTCTATATAGCCATCCCCTGCTTTGGTGTCAGAGGCATTTTCTTCTGGGGTAGAAGCGTCGTATTCCGGCAAAGTTAGAATTTCCTCTTTTGAGATGGCAGGATTGATCTCCTCATAGTTTGGAGAAATATGTTTAGGGTCAGCAGTTGGGACGTGCGGTAGGGTCCCTGTAGAGGTGTGTTCAGAAGATCGTGTCCTGATTTGCCCTGCAGCTGTGGTAGTGGTGAAAGCTGGAGTGGAAGAAGGTGAAAATTTCGATGCAAGGATAGAATTCCGGTCTGATGACAGAGGGGATGTTTCCTGCAGAGCGGAAGAGTCAAGGTCAGCAGAAAACGCAGTAAAAGACTTTGGTGTGGATGTCTCTGTTTGGTCAAAATCCAAGGCGGCGGAAAGTTCCCCAGTTCGGGAAGTGCTGTGTATCGGTGTTGAGATTAGCAGAGGCTTTGTCGTGCTGGTCTGGGCGCTGTCCTCGGTACTGGAGCCCATGTGGTCTGCTGAGGAAGTTTTATGTTCAGACGTTGTTTCAGAGTTGCTAGCGGGACTGCTGGAGCCATGCCTCATTGTACTGAGGGGCGATGTTTGGAACGACATTGCTGAGAATCCCGTAGACGTCACTTCGGCTTGCAGGTCACTGTCTTGGGTTGCTACGATACTCTCTCCGTACGAGATATGGCTGACTGAAGGGGCGCCTTTAGAATCATCATCGGGCTTAGAGGCCAACGTGCCTGTGCTAGATGTCAGAGCCGGATCACCAGTGACGCCGTCTCCGGTTTCAAAAGAGGAAGTCGTGGAAGGCGAGGCAAATCCATACTGAAGGCCAGATAGCGGCGACTCATCAGATGCAGTACTGACGTCACCTCGGTCTGCCGCTGCACCCCAGTCTTTGCCCTGAAAAGGTTCCTGGATTTCACCAAGACCTGGTTTCTCAAGGCGCGATCCTCCACGGCTGGCTGTGGCAGTGACAGCCAAATCTTTGCCTGCAACAACAGCAGCAGCTGCAGCAGTGGAGGGCGAGGACCCACCCGGGATGGAGTTCACCTGCACGTGCTGGTCAGCCTCAGCCAGATCTGGACTTGTCGGCTTCATAAGTCCCAACATGGTGCCGGGGGGCGGACTCCCATGGATGACGTCATGGTGCTGGAGTGTGGAACTTTCTGGGGAGGGTGTCTCGAAAGTTTCCAAGATGGTGCTCACTGGTCTCGTCGTCATCGGACTCTGGCCCAGGATGACGTCACCGATGTGAACGTGGCTGTTGGGGTTGTAGGCGGAGAGAGGGACTGCAGTTTTCTCTGGGAGAGGGAGCTCCACGTCCACGCAGTACGTCAGCTCCACGCAGAGGATGGCCATGCCGTTGCCGGAGGCTTGGAACTGCAGCTTTCCTAAGGCTGGCACCTGAAAAACGTCACCGCGCCCTTGGACTGTGTGTGTGTGGGGTGGGGGGTGGATGGATGGGTGGGTGGGTGTTTAAATCATGGTCGAGTCTCAATGGTTTGTCTCTGTCATTTTGTGCACAAAGTGTACAAAACTCACTGTTTACGGGTTTTTTTTCTGATAGCAACCGAAAGCTACTAGGCAATGTTTCAAAGAAAAACCAAAATGTATCGAAGTCAAGACAAAGGGTTCGAAACGACGTTGTTGATGCCTTTTCTCTTTTTGAAACGTCCAACGACCAGATGAGGTGTTTACTTCAATACATTTTGTTTTGTCTTGATTCGACGTTCCCGTGATCACTTCTCTACTGCCTACTACACCAGGTGGTGTTTGGTGTATTCAAACACAAGGACATTTGATCAAACACACACACCCATCTACGGCAAAACGACTTCCATTCCACTGATGGGCCACACTAGTGGACTCGTCCGAGGAATGGCGTGCGGACCCCGCTCCGCTGGCGGGCCACGGCATCTGATTGGCTGCGTTTTTGCATAGGCATTTATACTCAAAACAGAGCCGAATCGCCTTGACGACTGCTGCAAATACATGTATGATATTCATTGTAACCCAATTTAGCTGAAAGTGCATTGTGTACACCAGTTCGTCAATTATTCACACTTTATTGTCATTCTGTGGACGGAATAACCGTCCAAGATTGCGTGTGTGAGCTAGCGAGCACGTAATAATTTGGTTGTCATTCTGTGTGGGAGTCACTGCGAATTGAACAATCAACATCGCACCTCTTTCCTCTGAACAATTCTTTATTGCAAGGCCGACGGCCCATCACAATTTTTACAGTGTTTTAACGGTAAACGCAATGGGTACACATTTTCAGCATGTTGCATTTACATAAATGGGTATCTTTGCTACTATGGCAAACGCATAAGAAAGAAAATAAACAAACATGTTTACATTTCCTTCTTGAAGCACAGCCAAGTAAAAACTGGTTGGTGTGTGTGTGTGTGGGGGGGGGGGGGGGGGGAGGGGTTGTGAACAAGAGGCAAACAGGGTGTTGTCCCATCATATGGTGTGTTGTTATTTTGTGGAATAAACTATCATAGTTCAAGGCGGGTTGGAGGGTGGGATGGGGAAAATGTCGATTTTAGGTTTTAATCTCAGGTTGACTGGATACTCTAATAATACAATACAACTAATGTTGCTCGTCGTCTTGGAGACGTTGACGACGGCGTTTGAGTGCAGAATGAATAAACATAGCAACATGTTTTGTCTTAATGTATCCTCGTACGTCAATCAGAAAGGTTAAAGCCTCTGTTATTTAAATACTGAATATACCTTTTTACATATTTTTCTCTAAGATCCTTATAGGTTTCACATTCTAACAGGAAATGAATTTCATCTTCTACATGATCTGTGCAAAATAGACAGTGTGTGTCTCCTCCACTGAACGTGTTGTGAGTGCGCAGATCACTTATTCCTAATCTAAGGCGTATCATTACATCTCTGAACTTTCCTATTTCTATGGTACTGAGGTATTTCTCGCATTCAACTGAAGTATAGTACAAAACGCTCGCTTTCATTTATCCTACTATGCCATTCCTGTCTAAAGCAGTTTTGTAGTCTGACTTTTACATTTTATGAAGCTCCTTCTTTATTGGTTCCTCTATTCAACCACACAAATGCAAACCCTGATTTACACTGACAGTATCTTACTGACTTTAAGCAGTTCATCTCATCAGGGACTGATATACTTTCTAGGTAATCTGTCATCTAGCATTCTTTGAAGTATAAATCAATACTTAATGACTCTAATTGTGCTATTCACTAAGAGAGGGAATCTTCCCGTTTCACAGCAGACCAAATTATTCGATGTCTTAGTATTTACGTTCAAAAATTGCTTGCACGAGAACAGATGTGCTTTCTCAACATGTGTGTGCAATGTCCACATCATCTTAAGTAATGAGACGGTTTTCTGCTTTGTCTTTGTGGCACCGTTGTCCAGAGCTATACTCTCTGACAACTTGGTCGTAAAGGTGTACCCAAGGTATTTAAAGGACTTAACCACCTCAAGGCGAGCTCCATCAAGGAACCACTTTTCTCCCCGAGCTAGAAAACCCCTCGACGAAAAACAATGACTTTCGTTTTTTCTGTGGATTTTAAGACCAACTTGTTCGAACGCATAAGTGATGTTGTCTATCTGGGTATGCAGGCCCACAGGGGAGGTAGATAGCAACGCAATATCATTTGCATAGATAAGAAATAGTATTTCTGTCTTCCCTTTTCGCATCTGAACCCCGTGTCTACCATGTTGTCGAACAAACTCAACAACAAACGTAATAAATAAGGAAAATAGTATCGGGCTCTCTAAGGCGCCTTGTTTTGTTCCAATCAATGTAATCTGACCTGCTCCCTTTCCATCTAATGCATGCCTGTATTTCATCATACATTGATTTTAACATTTCAATGAATTTCATAGAAAGATCTAATTTTGCAAGCACACTCCAGAGACATTTGCGATTCACAGCCAAAGACCTTCATGTAATTAATGAACGCAACATACAGCTTTCCTCTTCCGCCACCATAAACACACTTAGTTATCATGGCATGCAGTGTAAAGATATGATCAATGGTTGTATGATCCCTACGAAAACTAGCCTATTCTACACAGAGTTTGTT
>JAWQFJ010000959.1:191560-201560 GCA_034096865.1 Theodoxus fluviatilis
CTGGAAAATAGGAAGGCTCATGCAGAGAAAGCGAAGTCAACAAAGTAAAGTTTTTGTCACCCTGTTACATTCTCCCCATGGTGTTTCAGTACAACGTCCTCGTTGTAAATTGGGATTAATGACTGTCGCATGACGCGACAAGGGTTGTGATTAGGGAGAAGAGTGAAGGGGTGATTAATTTTAGGTGACACCGCATTCCGCTCAAAATGACAGTTAGGGTCAGAGTTCACTATAGCTTGGGCGGAAAGTTCTCAGCGAGGGTGCGGGCTGAGAGGTGACTATTTTATTAGGGGATTATCGTTTGACCCAGCACGGGTTGGGGAGTGAGTATTTTGCTGGGGGATTCCTGATTGACCCAGCACGGGCTGGGGGTCAATGAGAAATTAAGCGCTCTGATTGGGTGCGCTCTGCCGCGCGACAGTAGCTGTTGATCCAGGCGACGCGGTTTGGACAGACGGGTCATCGCGGGAGATGAGAAAGGACGTGCTGTCCTAGCGTTGCTGTTTTGCGGCGCGTGGTGCCTTTCAGAGGCGAGAAGACGGTGGTCTTGGCGTTGCTGTTTGGCGGCGCGTGGTGCCTTTCGGAGGCGTGGATACGGGAGTTTTGGCGTTGCTGTTTGCAGCGCGTGGGCCTTTCAGAGGCGAGGAGACGATAGTTTGGCGTTGTTGTTTGCGACGCGAGGTGCCTTTTAGAGGCGTGAGGACGTACGGACGTTCTGGACGTGTGAGGGTTTGGTCGACGTGTTTGCACAGCCTTGTTGGGGTAAGGCCGAATTCTTGTCTTCTTTCATTGCCATGTGGGAAATGACCGTTGGGGTGCGGGTGGAAATGAAATCGATTATCGGGAACGGAAATGAATAAGCTAAAAAAAAAAATAAGGGACTCGTTTTCTTTGGTAGAAATGGACAAACTCCTTTTTAGGTGTAAGTTGTAAATTCGTGTAATCTCGTTTAACGTTGGGATGTTTAAACGAAGCGTCCTCATGGGAGGGAAGCGAAGTAAGAGGGTTTTTCAGAACACGTGGGTCGAGGGCGGTCACCCTATCTCTCGTAACTTCTATGTAAAAGTTATGGGGGGAAAAGGAAATAGTAACTTATTAGTCTGGGTCGATGTTACAGGCTTCTTTTGGGGTGGCTGAGTCTTGTGGATGATGGACGTTTTGACCTGGATGGTGACGGATGGTGGACTGGGACTCTACCGGTCTACACTGAGTTTCCGAGAGCTCTACTTTCCAACGCCAGGTGGAACGCTGGCGCGGGTCGACGTACTGTTTCTTCAAGTGCACTGGGGTGTGCTGATTCCTCGACGAGGGCGTCCAGAGTTGCAAGTATTTCTCGTGTAGTGAGACTAGTCTAGCTCTGGGAGCGGACTGTGGAATTTCCAGGGTGAGAATTTCGAACTTGGACTGGGAGCCTGAGGGGAGTAAGGTGGTTGGACTTATGGACTTTCATATCTGTAGAGTGGTGGAAAGCCAAAGTGTGTTGCGACGGGGAGACATTGCAACGGACCAGTGTGAAAGTACGATTTGATTCACTAGGGTTGATTCACTAGGTTGAATGAAGTATTTCACACTGTGTCAGACCGGGACTGGACTGTGGTGTTTTTCTATGGATCTGCATTGGAGGGGTGTGTAAGTGGTGCTCGTGAACTTGGGCGGAGCCAAGGGACGGCGAGCGTGAGTTTTTCCATTCATGTTTTCACTGTTGCTCGCTTAGGCTTTCGTTTAGCGCGAGGACGTTTCTGATTGGTCGGAGCCAGGAGGAGCGGGCGCGCTAGCGAGCTGGCGAGTGGGTTTGTTATTGTTTGGCGTGTCCTGTGGGCTTGGGGTCAAGCCAGGCTGCGTTAACTTTTGCTGGGAGTGGAGTGGGAGTGAGAGAGGTGAGCGGACATTTCTCATGGGGTTTGAGAATGAACTTTGATATTTCTTCTATTGGGATTGTGGAAGAAGTAAAGGGAGAGTTTCCTTTGTGGATATTTTATTCTTGTTTCAGTCCTTTTGGCGGACTTAGTGTGCAAAAGGGTGGACTTGTACCTTTTGGGAATTGGAAGTGTTGGTAGTGATTTTTATTGTAGAGAGTGTTATCGTTCTGACCAGGGTGGTCTCAACGAGTGGTAGAAGTGGATTTTGGAAGAGTTTGAAGAACCATTTTTTTCTCTGTTTGTGAAAACAGGGGCTGGAGTGGAGTTTGTGTTTTTCTTGTGTCATAAGTTCAACTTGAAACACGTTGGTAACGTTGTCGTGTTGGTTGCTTATGATTTCTTTTGTAGTAGTACCTGGATTGGAGTACCTTATTTGAAGGTTGTTGGGGTAGTTGTTTGTTTTGTTTATTTACAGCGGAAGCGGCGCCATCTTGCTTCGGTTGGGCCAAGACTGGGTTGTTGACCTTGGCCCGTAGCGTTGTGCGCTGCTTGCGTTTTCACCCTACACTGCCTCGAGCAGGAGGGGGAAGTTTGCGTTGATTAAACTGTTATTTTTGCACCTGATTCAGTGGTTTACTTTCTTATTTGTTGTTTATTTGTGGTGTCCCCCAAGGTGTGGCAGTAGAGTTTAGTTTGTAAACTCCGAAGTGTCCATTAGTTTTCACCCTCAGGGCGATTATATCGTCCCTGAGAGGTGAAGGTGCAGCATCGCAAAACTGCACTATAGCTAATTGGTTAACTTTACGCGACACAGTGTAAATATATGATCAATGGTTGTATGATCCCTACGAAAACCAGCCTATTCTACACAGAGTTTGTTATTGTCTTCCACCCAGACTTGTAGGCGATTCGTCAATATTGACGAGAACATTATGCTTACGACACTTAGCAGCGAAATACCTCTGTAGTTTAGGGGTCAAGTGAGTTCCCACTTTAATGTATTGAAACAATGATCGATCGACTCCACTCATCAGGCTAAGTACGTGTGTCATACATATCATTACAAACTTTGGTGAGGAAGGGGACCAAACATTTTCTACCAAACTTTATGAGTTCTCTGGCTTAATTTAGCCACTGCCTGGTCTACTTCATCAGTGGTCATGGAGGCGTCTAAAATATTGTCGTGTATGTCTACGGCAAGTTCACTGTCAGCGGGATGATTTGCTATGGGTACTATATTTTGGTTTAGCAGATTCTCAAATACGATTTTCAGGTGTCGAATTCTATTTCTAGTATTATAGCCCTTTTCCAAGATTTTTTGTGTATGACATGCCAAACTTTGTTGGGATTGTTTAGATTATTAAAATAATAAGTACTCAGCTTCTTTTCGTTGTCTTTTTTCTTCTTGCGAATAAATTGTTTGAAACTTTTTCTACATTGAACACATGAAACTTTATCGTTTTTCGCTAATGTTCTTTTATAAACAGCAAGTGCTCTCTCTTTGCCATTAGCTGTGCAGCCTTACAGTCCTTGTCAAATCATTTTGCTTGTGTATGTTCAACTTGATTGTTTGTCAAAAAAGTTCGCCGCATACGATTGGCAGATTGGAGAACAGCCTCCGTGAATAGTTTTACCGAAGAGTTCACACAGATGTCTAGACTAGCATTAGCACAACTGAGCTAAGTACTGAACTCGGCGGACTTTATATTTCTAAGGACCTCTTCCTCTTTCTCTTTGTCCCAATTTATCCTCACTGTCTTCTGTGCCCTTTTTGCTACTGTATCTAGCTTAATTTCAGAGCTTATTTTATTCTCAAGCGGCTTATGACTCGACTCAATTCTAGATCCCACAGTGACAGAAACATCGATCTAAATGTTCGTGATCATATCTAAGCAATAGTCAACAACACTGTCTCCATGTTGAGAAAAGTTGGTAAACTCTCCGTCTTTATCATCCTTGTTACTTCCATTTAATATTATATATGTAGATATGATACATTTTACACAAGTCTGTAAAAAATCTCTCCAAACTGATTTGTAAACCCATCCTGTGAATTTCGATATAAAGCACCATCAGCACAGAGGCAATAGTTTGGTTCTAGTTCATTCTGATAATCACCATCAGTGTGGAGAGAGAGAGAGAGAGAGAGAGAGAGAGAGAGAGAGAGAGAGAGAGAGAGAGAGAGAGAAAGAGAGACAGAGAGAGAGAGACAGAGAGAGAGAGACAAAGAGAGAGAGAGGGGAGGGGGAGGGGGGGGGGGGGGCTGACGAAATAGATATCGCTTGCTTTAATGTAATGACACGCAATGTGAAGTACTGTACTGCTCAACACTGTAATGTACTGTACTGAAATGTAATTCCATGTGATGCAATGTAATGTACTGCACTGAAATGTAATTCCATGTGATGTAATGTACTGCACTGAAATGTAATTTCATGTGATGCAATGTAATGTACTGTAATGAATGCACTATTAACCAATAAATGCAATGCAACGTAATGCAGTATAATGCCATGCAATGTAAAGTAATATAACGCCATGAAACGTAACGTTTCACAACGGACCTGTAACGTAACTGTAAGGTACGATAACGTGTGATGTAATTTAATGCACAGTAATGTAGTGCAGTGCAGTGTAATGCAATGCGATGTAACATGATAACTGATTTCCCACTAGAATGACCGAGGGCCTTAGAATGAACCAGACATGTTGCTTACCTCCACGCGTTCGATACTGGTCACCTCAGTGGGCTCCCTAAGGCCCACGTTGACAGAGGCCCCAGTTAAGATGATGCCATCACCGGAGTCTGCCAAAGGCAAGTCTGTTACAGTGGATTTGTCTGCAGACTGCAAGAAACCAAAAAGAGGGTCGCATTGCAAGAGAGTTGAAACGATGATGAGAATGATGATGATGATGATGATGATGATGATGATGATGATGATGATGATGATGATGATGATAAGGATGATGAGGATGATGATGAGGATGATGATGATGATGATGAGGATGATGATGAGGATGATGATGACGACAATGATGATGACGACGATGATGATGATGATGACGACGACGAAGAATTAGACGATGATGATGACAACGACGACGACGGTGGCGGTGGCTGTGGCCGCGGCGGCGACGGCTATGGCGGTGGTGCTAATAATGATGGCAACGACGACGACAATAATGAAGAAGAAGAAGAAGAAGAAGAAGAAGAAGAAGAAGAAGAAGAAGAAGAAGAAGAAGAAGAAGAAGAAGAGGAAGAAGGAAGAAGAAAGAAGGAAGGAATAAGAAAGAAGTAGAAGTAGAAGTAGAAAGAAGGAAGAAGGAAGAAGAAGTAGAACGAAGGAAGAAGGAAGAAGAAAGAAGAAGAAAGAAGAAAGAAGAAGAAAGAAGAAAGAAGAAAGAAGATGAAAAAGAAGAAGAAGAAGAAGAAGAAGAAGAAGAAGAAGAAGAAGAAGAAGAAGAAGAAGAAGAAGAAGAAGAGGAAGAGGAAGAAGAGGAGGAAGAAGAAATGATTTTAGTAGGCTTACGTCTATCAGCCTTTAAATCACTGGAGCTGATAATTGTAAGAGCAAGTTAACTCATTATTTCCCTAGTTATTCGCCCTCTCTGGGGCTCAGGGAGACGCGGTGGGTCTATTCTCCCCCCAATTCCCCTGTGGTAGGGAGACGCCGTGGGTCTATTCTCACCTCCAAACCATAAGGGGTGTGGAGGTTGAAAGGAGAGGACAGTTGTAGCGGGACATCTCACTGTAACATGACATCATGCTTGAAGTATTATAGTACAGCTTGGTAACTTCGGCGTACCTGTAACTTACCGTGCTAACTAGCGGGTGTGTTGAATGACGTCAATGTTGCAATACTGCAGGGTGACGTCATTATTATGTTCATTTGGGATGCAAATGCTTTGCAGCATGGCACTCATGAGATACAAACAATTTGAAAAGGGAGTGTGCTGTCAGCTTTTCAGGAGTGGGCGCCAATAAGTGTCATATTCTCTGCTGTTCCTGCACCTATGTAGCCTTGACAGCTATTGCTGCTACTGTTGCTATTTCTCTTTCTGCTCCTGCTGCCACCACTGCATACAAAACTATAACGACCACCTCTACCACCATGGCCACGTAAAACGAAACTACTGCAATAAAACTACTCCTGCATCATTGCTTCTGCCACTGCTGCTGCTATTTCTTCTACAATCATTGCTATCAGTGCTACCACCACCAACCACCACCAACCACCACCACCACCACCACCACTACTACTACTACTACTACTACTACTACTACTACTACTACTACTACTACTTCTTCTTCTTCTTCTTCTTGGTTGTCTCTCGATGTCGAGGAAGACGACTCGCTGTGCCATCATCTGTGGATGCATACATGGCTCCGATGTCCAAACTCCGAGGCACACAGGCGACTGCAGGTGGGGCAAGGGACATAGGTCTGGACAGAGGTTGAAGCAGCTCTGTGTCGCCTTGCTCGCGCGGCTTCAAGACGACAACCGCGGTCATTTTCAAAAGCTCTTGCAGCTTTTCGGGTGGTGAGAGGCGGATGGCTCTGCGTTGCAAGACTCTGTACTAATACTACTACTACTGCTATGACCACTACTACTACCTCTACTTGTACTGCCTCTGCTGCCACTTCAGTACTCTACTACTGCCACTATTCCACCTCCTCTCCCTCCTCTCTCCTCCTCCGCCTCCCCCTCCTCCCCCCACCCTTTACCTCCTCCTCCTCACCTCCTTCAACCTCCTCCTTTGCCTTTTACCACTACTACTACCACTACTACTACTACCATCACTTCTACTACTACCACCACTACCACTACCACCACTACTACTAATACTACCACTACCACTACAACTACCATTACAACTACCACTACCATTACTACTACTACCACCATTACTACTACCATTACTACTACTTCTACCACTACTACTACTACTACTACTACTACTACTACTACTACTACTACTACTACTGCTGCTGCTGCTGCTGCTGCTACTACTACTACTACAAGTACTACTACCACCACTACTACTACTTCAACTACTACTACTTCTACCACCATCACTACTATTACAACTACTACTACCGCTACTACTACCACCACTACTACTGGCACTACTACATCTACCACTACCACTACCACTACTACCACTATTACCACTACTACATCTACATCTACATCTACCACTACTACTACTACCACTTCTGCCACTACTAATCACCAGGGAAAGTTAGGGCCTCACCTCCGCCTGGTACAGCCACTGGAGGGAGTCGAGCGACACAGAGCCGGGACCCATCGCCTCCTCAGCTGTCATGCTGACAGAGAGGTCTATGACGTCACCAGCGCCCCGCCTGTGGAACTCCGCCAGAGCCTGACTGGCAATTATCGTGTCCTGCAGAAAATGGAAAGAGGAATGAATGAATGAACGAACGAACGAATAAATGAATGAATGGGTGACTGACTGACTGACTGACTGACTGACTGAATGAATGAATGGGTGACTGACTGACTGACTGACTGAATGAATGAATGGGTGACTGACTGACTGAATGAATGAGTGACTGACTGACTGACTGCCTGACTGACTGCCTGACTGACTGAATGAATGAATGAACGATCAAACGGAGCTCTACGGCCCATCAGCCTTTGTAGGCTATGTAAGGTTGTTGACCACGAAATTCACTGGAGCTGGTCAGAGTAAGAGCAAAATCAAGTCTCAATTTCCCTAGTTGTTGTATTTGTACGAATCGTGTGGGGCAACGCTGTCGTTCTGGTGTCACTCCCAACCCACAGGGGGTGGGGGGGGGGGGGGGGGGGGGGGGTGGGTGGGGAGGGGGGGGGGGGTTGGTAAGAAGGAAGGAAGGTGTGATGGAAGGAATGATGTCTGTTTGTGGAGGCAGGGCTGGCAATCATGCTGTTCAGCAGAAATCGGAAGGACGGAAGGAAGCTAGCTATGAATGAAAGGAAAATGCGCATTCAATCAAAGCTCTGCACGTCTGGCAACTATCGTGTCCTGCATGGATTGAGAGAAAGAAGACAGCAAGGGAGCTACAACGAAAGAAATGACTTTTGTGTTCAAAGATTTGCAGAACCACAGGAGCGGGGTTGGTGACTGTCATGTCCTGCATAAATTATTAGGGAAGAAAGGAAAGAAGGAGGGAATAAAGGAAGGAAGGAAAAAAGGAAGGTAGGATGGTGTAATGTAAAGAGCATTGTCTGTTTGTTCAAATCTTTTCAAAATCACAGAGGCAGAGCAAACTAACGAACAATGAACTCTCTGAAATGAGACACACACTTTGCATCTTTCGATCTGTTTGCCCTGCAACCTCATGACCAAAACGCATGACAAACACATCGGGGACCGAGCGTCACAAAACGGGTCATACGTCACACTGGTCATTTCAGAGATACATCCCTGTAACATCAGTTGGGGTCATCCGGATACATTTTTTTGTTTTGGCCATTTTCTGCTTCTGCTACACCTCAAAAATTGATCTGTTACCGATACGCTACGCAAACCAACACGTAATAACGTTTTTTTGAAAATAGACATGTATTAACCCCACTCTCTAAAAACAAAAATATACTTGGGATTCGTTTAGCCTAACTGAGACTTTTCCCAGGACGCGATGGCATCTACTCATACCAGCTTAATGAAGCAGGGTTGAAATTGGACGAATCAGGAGTGCCTTACTTACGTTAGTGCAGAAATGTTCTCCACCTTTGCGTTCCATTGCTCTATTTATTCAAATAGTTGTAACTTCCTGAATGTTTTAGATACAAACATGATTTTGGTACCAATGGAAAGCTTAAAGTCTCTCCTTTAAAATTACACCACTTATTTTAAAGTCGGAAACCAACGTATGACCAGTTTTAGTCTCAATGAATTGTGCTTTTACGAGTATCGATGTCTCTGAAACATCCCGGTTGAGCAATGTAATTCAGTTCTGATCTGATGCAGAACGTTGAGTGTTTTTCCGTGCATTTTATGTAAATTTATCAACTATGAAACGCTGGGGAATACAGCCATCAATAGGCCAAGAAACTTTTGGTTGTTTGACAGATAGAATCGGCCATGAATGTCGAAAACTGGAGAAGGAAACCTATCAAATCAACTCTTGGGAGAATGCATGCCGTTTCTTTTAATTTTGCATGCTCTCTCAAAGAACCTATGTTACAGTGACACGACTGTATTCAAAACGTGAAAACTGTTTCAGCAAGGATTTGAACTCTTTCTGCTGGAAAAGCCTCCGATGGAAAGAGAGGTTCAGACATAATTACCAACACTCCGTATATGCAGACACAGCGCTGAATTCTCCTTTTCATCATAATTCTTCAACAAGCGTGCAAACCATGTTTATCTGCTTGGTGTCTCAATGACGCAAAGTTATTCAGTCTCAAGGAATCCTCTCCGAACCCATGAAATCATCCTTCAAAGCGATACGATCATTGCAAACCATCCAAAAGAATAATCCATTCACAAGCTTTGACATCAGGCTTTCATAAACGTCCGCACTTACAACGCAATCGACGAAGAACCCGTCTGGTTGTCTTCTTTCCACCAGCCACCGGAAGACATTAACAAGGTCACGGACATCAATTTCATGACGTAACAAGGTCAGGAGAGCAAAGGCTGTGGCCTCGATGTCGAGGGCGGAAGTGTCGTCCTGAGAGGTTCCGGATGTGGCTCCGTCTTCCATATCCGGGCCGACTGACCAATGCAGCATGCCTGACTCGGGGTGAGAGGCAAGACGAATAAGTAACTCGGATTACATGTATTTTGCTTCATTCAGGTGAGAAAGGTAGGGAAGCAATAGTAAATAATGCAAATATGCAAAACGCTCAGATAAGTCAAGGCTTGGACAGTCTCTGATGTGGCGAAGCCAGTGATTACAGCATTGTATGCGCCTTTTACTTTCCCTTGAACAGAGGAAACATAAATCAACTGTCACGTCATCCTCAGAATTCATCTTGACAAAAGATCGTAAACTTCATTTATTGTTAGCAGTCTATAGATCCCTAAAATGGTCTACCAGAAATTGTGTCTCACATTCCCTTGAAAGTGTACTCTCTGTCTCTCTGTCTCTGTCTCTCTGTCCCTGTCTCTGTCTCTGTCTATGTCTCTCT
>JAWQFJ010000959.1:206560-214060 GCA_034096865.1 Theodoxus fluviatilis
AGCGAGGAAATTTCTTTTTAATGGGATAGGGGTGCTAACCCTATGCCTAACCCCCAACCCGAAGGACCGGTTACGTCAACGAGAGAAAACTATGAAACCTCTGTCCTTGCCAAGAAAGGGCCTCCGGCAGTCCAGAGACCTTTGACGTCGTGTGGTGAAAGCCGGGAGTCCCCGGAAGCCCTGGGACCGAGCACTCTTTCTTTGAACAGGGACACCGTCATCGGGGCAGGGAATGTCAAGGCCATGTACCAGTCGCCAGACAGGCCTTGACTTGGAACCCCCAGTCGCCAGACAGGCCTTGACTTGGAACCCCCAGTCGTCAGACAGGCCTTGACTTGGAACCCCCAGTCGTCAGACAGGCCTTGACTTGGAACCCCCAGTCGCCAGACAGGCCTTGACTTGGAACCCCCAGTCGCCAGACAGGCCTTGACTTGGAACCCCCAGTCGCCAGACAGGCCTTGACTTGGAACCCCCAGTCGTCAGACAGGCCTTGACTTGGAACCCCCAGGCCATGTACCAGTCGCCAGACAGGCCTTGACTTGGAACCCCCAGTCGCCAGACAGGCCTTGACTTGGAACCCCCAGTCGCCAGACAGGCCTTGACTTGGAACCCCCAGTCGCCAGACAGGCCTTGACTTGGAACCCCCAGTCGCCAGACAGGCCTTGACTTGGAACCCCCAGTCGCCAGACAGGCCTTGACTTGGAACCCCCAGTCGCCAGACAGGCCTTGACTTGGAACCCCCAGTCGTCAGACAGGCCTTGACCTGGAACCTCCAGTCGTCAGACAGGCCTTGACTTGGAACCCCCAGGCCATGTACCAGTCGCCAGACAGGCCTTGACTTGGAACCCCCAGTCGCCAGACAGGCCTTGACTTGGAACCCCCAGTCGCCAGACAGGCCTTGACTTGGAACCCCCAGTCGCCAGACAGGCCTTGACTTGGAACCCCCAGTCGCCAGACAGGCCTTGACTCGGAACCCCCAGTCGCCAGACAGGCCTTGACTTGGAACCCCCAGTCGTCAGACAGGCCTTGACTTGGAACCCCCAGTCGCCAGACAGGCCTTGACTTGGAACCCCCAGGGAAAGAGGAAGAGAGGACGACCGAGACACATCTGGAGACGAGACCTTCGAGGCTGACATTATGAGAATGGGTCTCACCTGGAACCAACAGGAGACAAAGGCACAGGGAAAAGGGGCCTAGAGGTCTCTCGTGGACGGCCTATACCCCAGTAGGAGTGAAGGGCCTAAGCAAGTAGTAAGTTGATTACTTTTTGAAAAGCCATGATAGTAAAAAGCAAGCAATTCTGCCTTACTGCTGGCAAAAGATGAGATTAGTACACGTACCATGCGCATGCTTTTCCGTCTTGTGTCAAGGAGAAGGCTCCGTTTTCCAAGCGGAAGCCGAGAAGTGACGTAATACCTGCGACAACAAAAAGAGTAGAAAATGACCCACTGACAAGTAACAATGCCACTATTCTTGGGAGAAGGATTGGGGGAAGGGGAGAGAGTGGAGGAGGAAGAAGAAGTGCCACTGTGCTTGCTTTTAACCTGATGCGGGGCCTTCATCAAAGAGATGAGCGAGAAAGTCCACTGCTTGAATTTCGAGATATAAAAACTCACATTCATCTCCCCTAGTTCTTATAACTCGGTGGAATGACACGCACGCTGTATGATGTGGAACATTAAATATGAGTTAAAGCGTGCCGTCTGTGAAGTGCAGCCAAATAAAATCTGCGAGGTAGCTCCTGTCCTCGTACTGGTCCGCAAGGATTCATAATCATGTAAATATTATTTATCTTTACCCCTTTTTGTATAAATACTATCATTTACTTGTCCCCTTCTTTTCGTTACCCTTTTGTTTAATTTTGTTCTTGCGTCTTTGAAGACATCAAGCCGTTGGCCAACATCTTTTTGCTTTGTGCTTTTGATATCTCTTGTTATTTTGCTTTTGTTTCATTAAATGTAATTAGCTCACAGGGTTTCCTTTGTCATTTCTTTCTTGAGGTGTAGAAAGTCAAATCGTGTGAAGAGAATTTCATGCACCTTTCATGCACTGGAACACTTAAGATGGAACACACGTGTGCTGCGGAAAACGCAAATGGAACTCTGTGTGATGGGAAAAAACACCTTGAACTGGAATGCGTGTATTGTAATGCGGAATGTACCCTCTGTGAGGTTGCAGCCTGTATGAATCGGAAAACTAAGATCGAGCACTGTGAGATGCAACGGTGCAAGGTGAAACACCTGCATCGGGAGGTGGAACATTCCCTCTGTGAGGTGGAACATTGAGAGGTGGAAGGCTGCATGCAGTATGCAATGAGACGTTCACTGTAAAGTGGAATGCTGCAAGTGGAACGTTGTGAGGTGGAACACTTTGAAGCTGAACGCTCCTAAGTGGAACCCATGCTTTGAGGTGGAACACATATTTTGAGGTGGAACACATACTTTGAGGTGAAATACATGCTTTGAGGTGGAACATATTTCAACAATAAACAAAATGTAGAGGAAGCTCCTTGAAGACGATTTTTTGGCAAGTCATAGACGTTGAACCAACACTCACACAGTAACACAGAGGGGAAGTTGCATAATAAATGTTCACCTTATACATGTACATTTATTCTCAATCACACACCCACAAGGTTACAACACATAGTAACGACACAGGGCAGCAGCTGATAGGAAATTGCACGCTTTGAGGTGGAACACTCAAAGGTGGAACTCAGTCAGGTGGAACATGTCAAGCGATGTGTCCCATACCCTCTGTAAGATGGCTGACGGCGTTTTCCCGCGCAGCTTGGTGGAAGTGGCTGTCTGAGAGGGCTAGAAGAGCATGCAACGTCATGCTGACGTCAGTCAGAGCTTCCTCCGCAGACAACTCCCCCTCCATCTTGTCTTGCTGTGGGGAGTGGTGAAGCAGTCCTGCAGGCAGAGAGAATGGTTTTTCAGGCAAGGGACATCCGCCGATTAGGAGAGGTTAGACTCCTGATGAGAGCTGGTCAGACACAGCCAGTGTAACATACGGAAGAGCCGCTAGATGTCCTCTACCCCCATTCCCCATCCTCACCCCCGCCCATCAGCTGAAGCACCTGGCTGCTGGGATTTCAAGATCTGCTCCAGTAGTTTAGCCAGGGAAGATTGGACTCAACCCAAGCCCCCACCCCCACCCCACCCCACCCCACCTTCACCCCACCCCCACCCCCCCAAAAAAGGTTGCCAAAGCCTGCATCCAACTCCAAGAAACATCGCAGCACGCATCAACCAGTGACTCTTTTTCTTCTTCTCGAATGCAGTCACACTTGGGAGACCAGGCGCGCGTTCAAGTCTCTCCTCGAAGGCCTGCGCAGAGCTACATTTCACCTACAACGTCGTTCAGGCTTCGCAGTGGAGTCGTTCAAGGCCGAGTGTAGTTAAGTGTCAACTACGCTGCGTCTTCGCTGTGCCTGCGGAGTTGAAGCCTGAACGAACCCCAGTTTTTGCAATGAAGTGTGCTGTCCTGTGCAGTTGGACAAGTGGTCCATTCAGATTTTTGGACACAGCTACTGGTTGTGGCCATAACTCTTCTCTTAGTGTGCGGTGATTTTTGCAGTCCTGCTGGAGGGCGTGCTGAACAGTCTCTGGAACTGTTTTCAAGGAAACGCGCAGCAAAGTTGTCAAGAAATTGTGATTTCTATGTATTTCTATAGCTTTACGCTAAAGATGAATATTCATGAGATGCTGTATAAATATGATAATTTATAAGGAATGTGTATCAAAAGCTAAATACATTATGAGTTGAAAAATCGCATGTTGTCATTTTTCTACCTTAAGTCTCCTTTCACTTAGACATTCACATCATCAGTGATGAACACATGCCAGACACTGCCAAGAGGCCAGCCGGGACTGACCTGACAGCGAGGCCGTGACCTGAACGCTCTCTGGCACTGCTCCATCAGGGGGCGCCACATCCATGGTGATGGTCTGACCCCCTCCCTCACACTGCACCTCGTCTGCCAGCAGGAGGGGGGAGGCAGTGCGAGCAGGGTGGATGGGGAGGGGGAGGGGACAGAGAAAGACAGGCGTTAGTTGTATTGACAAGTTACTCGTCGAGTTCATTTTGCCAAGGATTCAATCTTAGCCTCGCAAGCGCGCGGCCAAAGGCCCATCGTTGTAAAATATACAGGGAAATACACACAGACACAGAGGTGGACACGCAGACAGACAGATACACACACACACACACACACACACACACACACACACACAGACAGACAGACACAGAGACAGACAGACAGACACACAGACATACACACAGACAGACGTACAGACACACAGACACACACACACACACATACACACATGCGCGCACAGATCGACACACAGACAGACACACAGACACACACACGGACAGACACACACACAGACAGACAGACAGACAGTCAGACACACAGACTGACAGACAGACACACAGACACACAGACAGACACACACACACACAGACAGACAGACAGACACACACACACACACACACACAGGCAGACACACAGACACAGACAGACACACAGACAGACACACAGACAGACAGACAGACACACACACATACAGACACACAGACAGACACACAGACACACAGACAGACACACAGACAGACACACAGACAGACACACAGAGACAGACAGACAGACAGTCAGACACACAGACAGACACACAGACAGACACGCAGACACACAGAAAGACACACAGACAGACACACACACAGATAGACAGACAGACAGAGAGACAGACACACACAGACACACACAGACAGACAGACACACAGACAGACACACACACAGACAGACAGACACACAGACAGACACACAGACAGACAAACAGACAGATACAGACAGACACACAGACAGACAGACAGACAGACAGACAGACACACAGACAGACACGCAGACACACAGAAAGACACACAGACAGACACACAGACTCACAGACAGACAGACAGACACACACACACACACACACACACACACACACAGACAGACACACACACACACAGACAGACACACACCCAGACACACAGACACATAGACAGACACACAGACAGATGGACAGACAGACAGACAGACAGACAGACACACATACACACAGACACACAGAGACAGACAGACAGAGACACACATACACACAGACACACACACACAGACACACACACACACAGACACACATACAGACACACACACACACACAGACAGACAGACACACACACACACACACACACACACACACACACACACACACACACACACACACAGGAGTTTCACTGTAACACAGAAGAAGTACTTGAATCAGAACACCATTTGCAATCCCCCAAAAGGACTTGAGATTAAACACTTTTGATCGACATGATACTAAGACTTATCAAATCATTTCACACAGATATAAGTGAGATTGCAAGTGTAGACATACCTTATTAAAAACTCAAGCTGAACCCATCCCTAAACAAATCAGGAAAGGTATTTCATATCGAATAAGTATATATTTTCGCTTGGTTACGTTATCTATGAGACATAGTGGCTTACTTATGATAACTCCATCATTCTGAAGTTCGCATCTGTCTGCTTCAAGGTTGACAAACTTTGAATGGTTCTGGACAGATCGCTTTCTGTGAAGAGAACAGCACAAAAATAATCAAAGGCAATAGGCACACAGGTGTCACGTGAACATGAGGGTTCTACAGCACATGTATTAGGTGTCATCGTCGTCGTTCATTGTTTCAAATGCACATTTACCTGCCTTCGTCTCTTCTTATTTTTCTTCTCAAATTGGAACTCTTTTCGTCTGGATACCATGGTCGAATGGGAGACACAATCAAAATGCAAAAAGTAACACAAGGCAATGAAAACAAGGATATTGATGCCAAATCACGAAATATGGCACATTCAATAAATCCATTTAGTTTTGTATATTTTTCTGTGTCATTTTCGTTTCTTTTTAACGAGTTCTTTCTTTCTCAAACATACACTGATACATGCGTCAACATTCTCTCTCTCTCTCTCTCTCTCTCTCTCTCTCTCTCTCTCTCTCTCTCTCTCTCTCTCTCTCTCTCTCTCTCTCACATGTGCAGTCAACAGTACTTATTTGTCCTTCTTATGAAGACACAAGCCTCGATCGTACCGTCTGTTTCCTGCCTTCACATCTTCCTCACTGCTGGTGGGACCTGGACCTCTGTGGACGTCTCTGCTGAGTGGGATGTGGGGGTACACCAGGGCCCTGAACAGCTTCTTTCGTATCTCTCCCTCGCCCTGAAACAGCAAGGTAACCGAAGATTCTCATTCTCATAATGATGGTTTTAATGATGATGATGATGATGATGATGATGATGATGATGATGATGATGATGATGATGGTGGTGGTGGTGGCGGTGGCGGTGGTGGTGGTGGTGGGAAGGAGGAGGTGGAGGAGGGAGGAGGAGGAGGAGGAGGAGGAGGCAGAGGAAGCGGAGGAGGAGGAGGCAGAGGAAGAGTAGGAGGAGGAGGCAAATGAATGGGACGAGGAGGAGGTGGAGAGGAGGAGAAGGAGACAGAGAAAGAAGAGGAGGGAGGAGGAGGAGGAGGAGGAGGAGGAGGAGGAGGAGGAGGAGGAAGGAGGAGGAGAAGGAGGAGGAGGAGGAGGAGGAGGAGGAGGAGGAGGAGGAGGAGGAGGAGGAGGAAAAGGAGGAGGAGGAGGAGGAGGAGGAGGAGGAGGAGGAGGAGGAGGAGGAGGAGGAGGAGGAGGAGGAGGAGGAGGAGGAGGAGGAGGAGGAGGAGGAGGAGGAGGAGGAGGAGGAGGAAGAAGATTCTTGATATTTATGTTGAAAAAACATAAACTATGGAAATAATTATCATATCACTTTGTTTACTATGAAGTTGATGATTTAGATGGTGATTTTGATGCTCGTGACTTTGCTGCTGCTGGTGCTGCTGCTGCTGCTGATGATTGATAATGTAAATGATGCTTTCCTTTTTTAATCTATATTTAGATTCCAATAAAACCTATTCGTGAAAAAAGAAAATGTAGCAGAATAAAAAAAGAGGAAATTACAATCTTGGTTTGTACTTTAGGCATACGATTCGGAAACTGTTTTCCAAACTCCCCCAAAATCTGAAAATGATTTTCTCTGCTGAATTGAACAGTAATTCCAACTTTGGCCATATAACTATATCCTTTTATACCACATTTGTCTACCATCCTCCGTGTATCCCCCCCCCCCCCCTTCCCCCCTCCCCTCCTCTTCCCTCTCCTCTCCCTAACTGCCCTTTCTCAATACGAAGAATTTCTTATAATCATATTTCCGAGCTACCGCCAATATTTTTTATTGAACAAGATAAAAGAAGGACGTCACTCGTACTTTCAGACGCAAAAGGTGAAATGCTTCATATACTGATTTACACCTGCATTTACATCTACAGAGCTTACAACAACATTTTCACAAGTATAAATATTGTGCATGTATCAGTGTTTGTGTTTGTGTTGTTTTGCAAACGTTTTTGTCTGTTAA
>JAWQFJ010000960.1:0-22500 GCA_034096865.1 Theodoxus fluviatilis
TCCTTGAATGCCACTTGTCTGTGCAATGGTGTGTGATGGATCTACAGTGTATGTGTGGTCAGGCTGTTGCAAGGTTTCTTAGCTTATTTTACATTGTGTGTGAAGGCCTGTGATAGCTAGATGTCCTAGTCTCCATTCACTGCTCTGCAGTTGGAATGGACAATAGTCATACTGCTAGAAGTACTGTTAGGGAGGGTTGGGGTGGGAATGAGATGGTAGAGAACATTGGAATAGTTCCTTTCTACTGTTGCAACATCCTCTTGAAATTAAAGGCACTTGTTGGCTTCTCATCCTTATGCCACTGCATCCATATTGAGGCCTTATCCTGTGGAACTGCAGCAGACATCTGCAAATGTTATTTCAAATTGAAGCCATAGCTTTGTATAGCATTCACCTAGTTGAAAATAATTATCTGAAAATATAAATATTAACGAGAGTTTACCTTAGATAATGTTGCAATTATGATCTGCAAATTGTGATTATATGAATAAATCACCCCAACATTGGACAACGTGTTTGGGTTTATTTGGGGGGGGGGGGGGGGGGGGGGGTATATGTGTACTTAAAGTGTTTTTTTTTGGGGGGGGGGGGGGTTGTTCCAAGTAACCACCAGCAGAAGAGAAACTCTCATTTAATAGAAATGGCAGAAGATTTTTAAAAATTGCCCGTGCGGACACAAGTGAAAGCTTGAAGGAGTACAGTTGTCTCCCCCTGCACTGAACCTTGGCTTGACAACACCATTGCATGCGGGCTGTCAACTAGAGAAATCACCATCTTTTCTTTCCATGAAATACATATCAAGTATCATAAATCTGTGCAAGCAAAACAAATTATGAATGTCCCTGAAAAAAAGTACCCTAATTTTCATAATCAGCATAAATTTATTCACTTAGTAGGCTAGGTCAATACCTTATTGTATGAGAAAATGCCATTTAAATGGGGTGAGAAGTGAATTGACTTCTGATGGTTATTTTCAGTTCTATCCACGAAACAGTCCATGTGACTTTTTCTTCATTTTTGACTCGCATGCGAAGCAAAAGTGAGTATGTACTCACCCGTTTCGTCCGTCCGGGCGTCCGAAAACTTTAACGTTGGATTTTTCTCGGAGACTATTAAGTCTATCAATACCAAATGTGGCATGATGGTGTATGATGACAAGGCCTCAAAAAACATACATAGTGACTTGTCCTTGCTTCAAGGTCAAGGTCGCAGGGGCCATAAATGTTGTCTAAAAAACTCATTTTTCACATTTTCTCAATTTTCTCAAGTTTTTGAGATTGGTATATAGGGCAAAGTAATCCCTACCTTTTGATACCAGTTTGGTTGACCTTGCTTCAAGGTCAAGGTCACAGGAGCTCTTCAAAGTTGCATTGTATACATATTTTGAAGTGACCTTGACCCTGAACTATGGAAGAAAACTGTTTCAAACTTAATAATTATGTGGGGCACATGTTATACTTTCATCATGAGACACATTTGGTCACATATCATCAAGGTCAAGGTCACTTTGACCCTTATGAAATGTGACTAAAATGGGGTAGTGAACCACTAAAAGTGACCATATCTCATGGTAGAAAGTGCCAATAAGCACCATTGTGCTTCCTATGTCTTGAATTAACAGCTTTGTGTTGCATGACCTTGGATGACCTTGACCTTGGGTCAAGGTCACATGTATTTTGGTAGGAAAAATGTGTAAAGCATTTCTTAGTGTATGATGTCATTGGTAGGTTTAGTTGTTAGACCTTGACCTTGACGGTCACCTGAAGGTCAAGGTCATATAAAGGTCAAGGTCAAGCATGTGAGGCGTATGGGCTTTGCCCTTCTTGTTATCATTTAAGATGCCATGTAACAGCATATATTTTTTTGATGTACAATTCAATATTCCATTTTTGAAAAGAAAATCAAAGGCCGTGAAAGAAGCATTGCGTTTCAGTTCATACGGATGCTCAGTCTGGCTTGTCTGTACAATGGTCAAGCTAACAATGGTACTTTCTAGTGTGTTTTCTGTTTTCACCTTGATGAAAGAATACAAACACACACACACACACATAGACATGCAAGCACACTCCTTTCACACCCAGAAAATATTAATTTGCTTGATTTAAGAATTGAAGGACAGGAGTCCATACATCTAATCTGTGGAGGTCAAGCACTGCGTGATTTAATTTCAGGAGTAAGAAGGTCAAGGTTTTTGTATGGCAACTAATTTCCAGTTTAAACAATCTTGAATGCTTTAATTAATAAGCACCCCTATGATCAGTGGACCAACTGATTTATCCTTTCCTGGCAGCGGACAACAAACACAGAAATAAGTAGAATGAACATTTAGTTAGGGCTCAGTACTCTCTCCACTCCCTGGGGAATATTCTCAGTTCAAGGCTGCATTATGGGTTAATCTCACTCTACTTCACCGCCTTCACAGGTGTTTAGTTTTAATCCTGTAGGTTGTTCCAAACACCTAGAGCTCCACTGCCCTCAGTTCTTGAATGTGAGGCTCCATCAAGTGCCAACAGCTCACTGCAGAGATGCCATGCACATAGTTTAAAAAATGGGTGCTTTGGAGAAGCAAGGAAATCACCATAAATGATGATATGTGTGAGGAGTAACAAGAAGGTAAGCTGATGTTACTTTATCACGAAACTGTACCCAAGGGTGAATATATTTCTAGCCTACATTAGCCATTTGTTAGGGTTGTTTTTGACAAATTGAAGAGCAGATTGCTGTATGTCAGCACTGTGATTTGGACATAATTCTTGATTTAAGTGGTGCCTTTATGCTTCTTTTAGCATAGCTGCATAATATTTCAC
This sequence comes from Theodoxus fluviatilis, assembly GCA_034096865.1. NCBI lineage: Eukaryota > Metazoa > Mollusca > Gastropoda > Cycloneritida > Neritidae > Theodoxus > Theodoxus fluviatilis. The sequence continues at coordinate 2,808 of JAWQFJ010000960.1, forward strand.
TTCAGCTTTCTCAAGGTATGACCAATGCACTGATTCACTCAGTTCATAGAGTATCTTCCATATCAACACACTATGATCAGAATGCATCCCAGAAGTCATTTTGTTAGAGCATTGCACAAGTGCTTGTTCAACAGTGACCAATTTAGGCTTGCCAAGTGCTTGTTCAACTGACCAATTTAGGCTTGCCAAGTGCTTGTTCAACAGTGACCAATTTAGGCTTGCCAAGTGCTTGTTCAACAGTGACCAATTTAGGCTTGCCAAGTGCTTGATTGAGCACTTGGTATCTTGAACACATCTTTGCTTACATCTATTCTCTACATTAAAGAATTCCTTTTAGGCTGGATCTCCAGCCAACACCAATTATCTCCCCTTACTGGGGGGTTGTTGCCTCCTCCCCATTATCCCCGCCATTTCCAACAAATGCAACAGGTATCACTCGGGACAAGACTAGTTTTGAGCTGAGATAACTCTTGGCAGAAGAAGGATAAAGACACTTCTCTCATCCTGTCTGCATCCTTCTGTCTAACAAGACAATGACATTGCCAAGGGCTCCTTGAAGAGTTCTAGACCTCGAGCAGTTTTCTTCTTCTGCCCATTTTTCCTCGTGTTCAGTTAATAGTTCTAGCTTCCTCTGGCCCCCCCACTTTCCTCTTTATTTTGAACCCCAGATTTCACAAGCATCAGCTCTACTCTCCCAAGTGCTGGAATCAATGTCACTGAGTGGCTGGCAAACCAATTGCACTGCTAAACAACTGGTACTCATCTTCCCATGGAATGGATCACAGACTTCTTCCATCAAGATGGTCATATGGAAACAAATGAATGAACAATTAACGAACACATTTTAATGTATAGACCATCAGTCCATCACACTGAAATGAAACACAAACGAAACACAATGATGTCTTTTTAAAAATAAAGTTTGTCAAAAACTGCCAATCAGTTTCGGCACATGCAACATGCACGAGTGAATACAATGAGTTCATCAGAATGTTTGTTTTCTTCGTGCAGCCTGTGAAGGTTGCTGGTTCATCAGCGATGTCCTGCTTATTGTTGGCTTGTTTTGGCGGCATCCCTGCTGCATTGAAAACAGCTGATTGAGGACGAAGTACAGGTTGGATGTCTCCAGGTGCTCTTGTAGGTTTCAACAGGAAGATTCACTTATCTGAAGCCTTGGGATTATGCAGGGAATCGGTAGAAGTAGATGGAAGAGATGGAGCTTTGTCAGTCACTTTGCCCAGATCACAAGCCTCTGCAGTGCTGGTCTTGAATGAGCTCACGTGCTCCTGCAGGGCTCAGGACATGCTCAGAGTCATCTCACCAGACACTACAGTTGACTGCTGAAGCAGGTCAAGCAGTTTCAGGTTCAACTGTCATGGAAACCGTAGGAATCATCACCCCTCTGAAGACAACATTCTCTTCTCTCCAAAGCAAGTCCTCAGACTCATGCCTCTGTGAGCACCATGGCCTCAGGCTTGTACACATTGCTAGGATGCAGTCAGGATAAGGCCTCGGGCATCCTGGCACCTTCCATGGGGCAGGGCAATGTGTACATGTATGGGCTTCACAGATGTCAGGACTGCAGACTTGTGAGTTGCCTCCTTTTCTCTGTAGTCTCTATTTCATGCATCATCTCCCTCTGCTTTGCTGAGACACTTCCTCTTCCTAGAGGTGTTCATGTATGGTCTCAGGATAAACTCGATGTCTGCTTTGTCTTCCTCATCCAGCAAGCCACTGAAGATCTTGTACACTGTGAACAGATATATGCATCACACACAAATTTAATCAAAACAGAGAAAAGCAAAAAGCATTTGATTTAAAAGTGAATGTTGTGAGTTTTAAGGTTGAAATGTTAAAACAGTTATCATACTGAACGTGATCCATGATCTGCAAATACATCCACATATCATTCATGTTTTGGAAAACAATGACAAGATCTGAGAGACATCTTCATGACATCAGCATTTACTGGTAACTTAAAGTATAGTATTTTTTAAAATCTGAAGATTTACATCTGAAAGGTAGTATGTGATATGTGTTTCATGCCAAGAGGAGACATGAATACAGTAAGAGGAGGAGGAGGTGTGTCTCTCCTTACATTTCATCTCAAACCGAGGGCCAACTTCCTCGAGTTCAATGTTTTTTCCGTCCTGTCTGTAGACATGGTGCCTGAAAAAAACAACAAGATAAAAACATGAATATGATATGAACAAGTCTGATTCTGTAAATAACTGTGTTAAGATGTATCAGGAGTGGAACATTAAGGTAAAGGGGACAAAAATTACATTCTCCATGAAAACTGTTTCAGTAAATCGGTCACTCAGATCAACTTTATACTAGGTTGCTATTTGTATTGAGGAAAACAACAACAGCAATTAAAAAAAACTTTCCTCCTCTTAACTCAGATGAGCAGAACTGAAAGTTCACATCTTTTTACTACACCCCTACCATGACCACATGCATTGGATAGATTTGTTAGTTATGTCAAAATACTCTTTCCCCCTTTCCATTTATGTAACCAGTTTGCAAAGATCCACATAGCAACAGAATACCACATATGAAACTGTCATTAAAGATACTATGCTTACCTTTGTCTGTCCACATTAATTTTTGGTCTACACATTTATTCACATGTTGTCAATATTTGCCAAAATCTCCCCCACCCCTCCAATCATCTTGAAAGCACTGATATATATTGTTTCCATAATATCCATGTTGTGACAGAAAAAGAGCAATCTACTGCCTAACAAGTATGATAAAGAAAATTGGAAAAGTATCACTCATAAGCTTTTAATTCTATGCATATCTCAGTAAAGGAAAAACCAAAAAGCCAAGGAAAAGCCAAGGAAAAGCCAAGGAAAAGCCAAGGAAAAGCCAAGGAAAAGCCAAGGAAAAGCCAAGGAAAAGCCAAGGAAAAGCCAAGGAAAAACCAAAAAGCCAAGGAAAAGCCAAGGAAAAGCCAAGGAAAAGCCAAGGAAAAACCAAAAAGCCAAGGAAAAGCCAAGGAAAAGCCAAGGAAAAGCCAAGGAAAAGCCAAGGAAAAGCCAAGGAAAAGCCAAGGAAAAGCAGTCAGGACCTGAAGGAAATCAGATCCTCCTTTTCTGAGTATGACATCACTCGTTTTGCCTCCTCCTTTGGTGGTGGAAACAAATACTTCAAAATGTCCATGGTCTGAAATTTGACAGGAACAGCATGAATCACTGCCTAAGAAACATCCACACCACACACACACACACACACACAAAATTAGTGTGATGAATCTTGTATAAATTCATTATTTGCAGTCTAAGTTTTATGAATTGGGCCTATCTACATTGCCTTTGGTCACACACACACACACACACACACACACACACACACACACACACACACACACACACATGCACACTCATACACACAAAACCCACCAAAGCCAAAAACCATCAACAACAATAACTGGCAACAACAACAACAACAAACTCTCTTCAGAAAGGAGGACAGACCAGTTTTGGAAAGGTACAGCTTTTTAAAGTGACAGTTTTGCTGGCATTGACAGGAGCTGGAAGAAAAACAAAGTCTGTGTTTCTCATCTTGATGCTCACCCGTTGTCCTGTCTTGGAGGAAAATCCGTGGAAGAGGAGGTGGGGGTGGGCCTCGGACATCTTCCCAATGTCTGGAACGTCATGCCTGGACACCACGTTCTTCAGCGTGAAGATGGCCGATGGGCCATAGGGGAAGTGACAGATCTTTAAACTGTCTGTGGAGCACAAACCAAGTCATGAACACACACAGCTTACATAGCTATTGAACAGAGCAAGGCATTTGAAGCGCAAAAGAAAGCAAGTGAAAGTATCAGTCAGCCATGCCACTTTCACCAAAGAGTGCTAACATAAAGGCAAAGTCCTACATGTGAGTCTCATGACAGACACACAGACAGACAGACAGACACACACACACAGACAGACACACAGACAGGCAGGCACACACAGATACACATATTATCTGAATACACAATCTGTGTGTGTGAGTATGTGCATGCATGTGTGTATGCATATGTCATAGTGTGTGAGTGCATGCATGCAAGAATGTGTGTGCATGTGTTTATCTTCTAAAAAATTATTCAGTTATGCACATTTATTGCAAACTAAAGGTACAATCTTGATAGTCAAGCTACAATGTTCTCCAGAGTGAGAAAAACATTAAAGCATTGTTTCAAAGTACAGAGTTGCGATGACTGGCCCTGAGGAAGGCAATAGCAGCTGTTCTGATTTTATAATGTCTTTCCTGATGTCATGAAAAAGGTGAATATATCTCCTACTGGTCAAGATGACTCACATAAACACTGGGATGGATGGATGATGGAGTTTTACAGCCTATCCATCTTTGTAGGCTATGTAAGGCCATTGAGCATGAAAATCAGTAGAATGGTGTATAGTACGCGCAAATCAAGTCATGATGTCCTTATCTATACGCCTTTTACGAATTACTTAGGAAGATGCGTTGGGTCAATTCTTATCCCCAACCCACATTGAGACATTGGGAAGAGGTGGGTAAAAATGAATCCAAAGAAAAGAACCAGGAGGATTGGGTGCATTTGCATTCCCACCTGGAACACCTCTGTGTTCATGTACAACAATGATGTCAGTGACACCCAGCGTCCTACAGGTAGCCATCAGTTGCTTCATTTCAAAGTTGCCTCTGTTGATGCGCACACTAGATGGGTAGATCAATTTCAACTCCTGAAAAGCAGAAAGAATGCGTCCAAATCTGGTATCTCTCAACATCCACAACAGATCTATTTTTTCATGGGTGCCAACTACAAATTCAACAGTTGTTCAGTGCACTTAATCACCGAAGATGGTGAGTTTAAAAAACACAACAGACATATAAACACCATATATGTTCCCTCTCTTTTATTTTTTTTTAAAAGCTCATGTCCCCATAGAATGTCTCCATGTGTTTTGCATATTTTAAATAAAAATGGACTTTTGGGCAATTTGAATAATTAATAAATAAAATAATAAATGATGATGATGATGATGATGATGATGATGATGATGATGTTTTTGTTATTTTAACTCAAATACATGAGAATTTGGGAGACTTCCACCCCCAGTAACCACTGCACAGTGACCAGCTTGGCATTCCCCCAAAACAGGACAGCAAAAGGTTATCATAACAGAGAGGTGTGTGTGTGTGGAAGACATGCTAGTGTGCAGGTGAAGAGACCAACAGACCTTGGCAAACTGCCTGAGCTTTGAGCTGGGGTTGCGGGATGTGGTGATGAGGATCTTGGGGCCCTCCACTCCAGCCCACCTGTACTCGTCATCTTGAGTGCCCCTCACACCTGTAACATAGGCGTAGCAACTCAGACACAAGCTATTGGTCTTTCATTGTCACATGTCAGTGACTTTGTGCCCCTCACACCTGAAACATGGGTGTAGCAACTCAGTCACGAGCTATTGGTCTTTCATTGTCACATGTCAGTGACTTTGTGCCCCTCACACCTGTGACATGGGCGTGGCAACTCAGACATGAGCTATTTGTTAGTCATTGTCACATGTCAGTGACTTTGTACTTGCCATGAAAAAGTTAAGTTTAAAAATCTGTTATTAATGTCAAGTCTATTTCATTAAACTGTCATTCTGACACGATAAAAACTTTTACAATGATCTGAAAATCTTGCCTGGAAGAAAACGCGCAAATATTATCTACATGCAAGTAAAAAATTTGAAATATCTTAAACATGCCTGTAATTCATTCATAACCTCATACAGGTTGGCAAAATTCATGCTTAGGTTTCAAGCATTGACACAACATGCTAAAATGTTTTGTGATTTTACTTTTCTTAAGGCTGTAACAGTATCGTCAATGTCTGTGCATGGGTGAGGGAACATCAATGCCTGTGCATGGTGAGGGAACATCAAACCCTTATGATGAGAAATAGTACAACTTCTGTCTAAATGATTTAATTATGAATATCATACAATCATATTAATATACTGCATCTATTAGAACAAAGCACAAATAAGATGCTATACATCATGAAAATTAATACATACAATGATACATATTATTTACAGCTAATGTTCATTAGTTGAGGAGGAGATTCTATGAACCCACTATTTCTACTTTAAAAACATACAAGTGATTCATGTGAGACAAAGATGGCACATGCTATGCATGATTTCTTTGACTAGCCACTTTTCAAACTTCAGCTTTAAACCCTTCAAAACGTGTTTACCACATGAATGTATTTTGTGTCTCCTCACCATCTGCTCCTACATCATCCCAGTCAGCCAGTGCCTGCAGCTCTATGGCATCTGTCTTTAGGTGGCTGGGAATAGGTTTGCCACCTGAAAAGGAATCCATAACAGTTTCTCTCATAATGTGAAGTTTATCACAAAATTAAGAAGCCAAAACCTGATAATCAAACATGATCTCAGCTATAAAAAAAAGTTAATGAGATCAAATCACTGATGTCTTCAGAAACCATAAGTAATTCACAGGAATTGAAAAGTTTATGATGCACAATCAATATTTCATATAGTCAGCCAAGTGCATGTATGTACATGGAAGGGCTCTTTCTTTATCAGGTGCCAAAGGCATTACAACTGCTTGGCATTAGAATTTGCAGCTGCTGTTGCTAATATATCTCATTCTACTGCAAAGTAAACTCTACACAAGTAGGTAGTGGCAGTGCGCCCTGTTTGCAATAATCATTCTGATATAAACACCAATTTTCACCCACATTCAATGCCTAATTAGTACAAAACTTGTCACCTGGAAGTGCTTCCAAAGGTAATGGAGATCTTCACAATTCAATGGACAGCTACTGCCGAACTCAAGCTGGGCGGCTCCCAGTCAACAGATGCTGTCCAGCTAAGGTCCACTTGCTTTAAGTTCAATTAGTCAACACTGACCACAACATCATCACTTAATTGCTAAGGCCGTTTACAAGGGCTCCCATTTCTACTGTCTCAGCAAACAAGTAAATGTTGAGAATAACCAGGACTGAATAACACAACTGGAGAAGACCAATGCCTGCTACTACACACTGAAATCCACCAGGGGTAATATCAAGAATACTTTACAACTCAATACTTCAAGAGACAAGCTGATCATACAGTCTCATCCCAAGCTCTGAGTTAAAATAGTAATCACTGAGCTTTCTTACCACCGACAGCCTCTTGCAGTAATTTCTTCTTTTCCTGAATTGCTTGATCCCTAGCCTCAACAGATTTTCTGTAGACATATTCCCGCCTCAGGCGTTCATGCTTCCGCATCTGGAATTAAAAAATTTGAGGCTATTGACAAATTTTTAACATAAAATCTATAAAACATATCTTGTGGCCTACTTCAAATACATGTCTATGGAACATAAAGAAACATTACAGGCCATGAAACATGCACAATGCAAAATAAAAAAGTCCACATTTCCAGATCATCTATCTTTCATCACTCTACCATAGATGTTCTCAGTCAGAGCAAAACTTGTCCTAAGTATTCATTACTACTAATTTTTTTAAGCAATACAATTGTGAAGCTGTACTTAATATATCTTTTACACAACTGCTTAATACATTTCTCACTGATCAAGATTATTTTAAAACCTCAACATATCAAACACTCATTAATGGGCAGTAGGCAAAATCACTTGATCCCTAGCCTCTGAGAATGTCCCAACTGGTTGATGGCTTATTCAGTTATTGTCAAATAAAAATGTAAACTTGTGTTTAATTTTGAGATTTTAATCCATCCCATTACCACTTACCACCACCCTTTTCTCAATCTTGTCACTCTGAGGATTATGTCTTGCTGATTAATCTTCCATTAGCCGAGTAATGGGACCAGCAGAAGACTCTACATTACCAACAGTGACTGGGTTCTGTTCACAGTAAGTTAACACTTTGAGTTTGAACTCCATCACATCTTCAGAACGCAATTTCTGCAGCAAAGAATGGAATGCCCCCATCTGTTCTCTTCATGCATCAGCCAGTTTCAACCCTTCGATTTTTTGCTTTCTACGTCGCGATTCATCCGACGTGTAAAATATCATATCTAAACCTGCAGTCCCAATGTCGAATGAATGGAATTATAGTGTCAGTGATCTCTTCGACATCTACCATCCTGAATACGCTCGAATAACCTTCATCTCGCGCGAGTTTCTGATGGATCATGTGGGAGCCTGTCTGTTCGGCACGGACAGTCCCGATCGCACACATCGAAAAGGTTCACCCTAACCATGATGCAGCCAAAACGGCGTATGTGTTACTGTCAGTGTCAGACTCAGTCAAACTCTGTCCGAGCCTGTCACCCCTGTGTAGTCAGTCACTACAGTCTACACTACTACACTCTTACTCTACAGACACTGAGACAGTGTCCTCCTGGGCTTCGAGGAACAAAAACTCGGCTGTTTAACATGCTGGAATAAACTGGAATGCCATTCAAAACAGCATTTCTATCCCTTTTACGGTTTTAGCGAGTGAGAAATACAAAATCTGTATGATTTCCTCACCATCGACGTGGCTCATGCGAGTTCGTGTACATTGACGGAGAAACGCACGTGGGATTGTGTGGCGGAAGTTACTGCAAAATAAACTAGTCGATAGATTCTTAATATTTGTATCTTTGAAATATGAAAGAAATATATCAACTTTTCATATCTTAAGAAGAAAATCTATAAAATATAGTTCTTACAAAAAAAGAGAGTGATAATCTGATGCAGAACACGAAATAATAATATAAGAGACAAAAGTTAGAACTAGTAAAACGAACAACTTCCGGCTATGATCGTTCGTCGATGTTTCTACCCCTGCAGTCGTCGAAACTACGTCTGATATCGGGCAACCATGGTAAGTATTTCGTGCCTCGATTTTTCCCAATGAAACGATTATTTGATTTTAAATGAAATAATAATGGATTCAATGGGGAGTTTCTCAACTATCTGTGTATTCTGTGTGTAAGTCATTGCACTCTAAATAAAATAGAATAATCGAGACAACTCTCACCGCGTTGAGTGGTTGACGGTGGTCAATAAATGATCGTGGCAGAAAGTTGGACTAATTCAAATTTAAAACGCAGCTTTTAACATATGTGCATCCTCGTTTCCTATATACATTCAACGCTGAACTTAAGCATGGAACCAACACCCCAACAGCGTCTGAATTTCTTTCGGTGTCGCCTTGTCAAATCGTGTCTAGCGCTGTTGGCGCATTCATGATTGCTGTCCACATTTAGTTGACCATAGGTCATGATAGGAGGGTTTCAGTTGCTCGCACTCTCACCAAAGATCGTGTATACATGTATTATACACGATCTTTGCTCGCACTGTGACAACCATGTGTAGCTTCCTCCTCTCTTCCACTGTATTTTGCTCTAACAGTCTAACTTGTTTCTGCCTCCCTCCCGGGCCTCCGTTTTCATTCTGACATAAGTCATAAGGACATGCTCACGTCAGATGCTCGCGCTCATGGAGACATGGGCATTAAACTTACAGGTCTCACACATCTTGCGCACACGCACACGCACACACGTGTGAGTGGGGTGTGCAGATACATGTGCAGTTGCCCAAGCGTAGACATATGCACATAAAACACTAATTACAGTCCTTATCCAGTTTTTTTTAAAGCTATCCTAGCTTCCTCTCACCCACTGCCTCTGCTGGTGTGCTAGGCACCTTAGTTTTTCCATGCTGTGAGTTCTGCCATGAATAGTTGCACTAAAAATTGTTTTACAATCAATTTTGTTCTCCTTCCTTCAGGCTCGGAACAGTGAAAAGGCAATGTGAGTATACCTCTTTTTAAGACGTTTTGATTTTGATGGTTTTTACAAGTATACCGTGATTTAATTATAATTGATATACTGATATTATTTATATTGATAGGGCTTAAGTAAATTTTTGTTTGTGGCATAGTGAAATACCCAGAGAGCTTAGCATCTCATTATATTGTTGAGATGTGCAACTTTCCTTTGTATACACTATTTACTTTGTTTAAACTTAAGCAGGGCTGAAATAAATGGAATGACATAAGGGCATTGAAAAATGTGCATAGCATTTTAAACCTTATTAATCATTGTTCATGCAGCCTTAGTGTAATGTATCTTGCTAGAAAACCTTGCCAATCAGAGACTTCAGGAAATGTCAGGACATCTTCTTTGTCCACATTTTATGCAGAATTTAACATTCTTCTAACTAAGGTTTTATGGGATGTGGGTATTTCAGAGGTTAGTCGTCTCCTTTTCAAGCTGTATTGTATGAAAGGCAGACAATTAATGAAAGAGGGAGGAGAGGACTTGCAAATTTTAAAATTAAGAGCACCTTAAATAATCATGTCATCACATATTGCTGTCATTTGTTTGAAGTTAGGTGACTGTCAAAGCATATATAATGGAATTCTTCTCACCCGTCTTAGAAACGTTTTTGGCATTGAGAACTTAGCTCTCTCTTTCCTGCATTCATATCTCTCAGAACGTAGACAGACTGTTTCGATCTCGGGCTTTGCTTCTGATCCTACACCTCTCAAGTACGAAGTCCCTCAGGGCTCTGTTCTGGGTCCTCTACTGTACACCCAACCACTCTCCAATGTAATTGACAGTCATTCACTGATTCAGTCTCTCACAGTGAATTTGCTGATGATACCCAGCTCTACAACTCCTCCCATCCCAGTCAAATCCACTCTCTTCTTTCTACCAGCAAACACTGTATCTCTGACGTGAAACGGTGGATGACCCAGAACAAGCTCCAACTCAATGACTTAAAAACTGAAGCACTCCTGGTGGGCGGCGGAGGCAAATCGGATCAGGCCCTCAAACTAACCATTGGTCACAGTGACATCGTCTTCTCTCAGTCTGTTAGAAATTTAGGCGTCATGTTTGACGATGATCTGTCAATGAGATCTCATGTCAACAAAGTCTGACGGTTAGCATATTATGAGCTAAGGAAAATTAGTACCATTCATCATTATCTTTCTCAGCAGGCCACCAAAACGCTCATCACATCACTTGTCCTGTCTCGTCTCGACGATGGAAACTCTCTTCTCGCTGGCATCCCAGACACTCTGCTTAACAAACTCCAGAAAGTTCAGAATTGTGCTGCTAGGCTAGTTTTTCGATGTCCCAGTGTACCTATGTCTTATCACTCCTTCATACACTTCACTGGCTCCCCATCTCTCAGAGGATAGATTATAAACTTGCTACTTTGTGCTTCAAGGCCATCAATAACACCGCACCACACGCTCTTACAGAAATTCTTGCAGTCTACACGCCCTCCAGATCTCTACGCTCAGCTGCTGACTCTAGAATGCTTAAGCCAAGGTCCCCCGGCATAATAAGAAAACTCAAGGACAGCGTGCCTTCTCCTATATTGGACCTGTAACCTGGAATAGTCTCCCTCTCTCAGTCCGTCATTCTGTCACTCTGCCCCAGTTCAAAGGTGCTCTAAAGACCCACCTCTTCCGATCCGCCTTTCCTGCTGAGCTGCTTCGCCTTACTTGACCTGGCCTGCAAGTGATGTGTATATTGTATAGTTTGTTCTATCTGTTCTATTGGATCTTAGTTTTTGTTTTTGACTCACATGCGAAGCAAAAGTGAGTCTATGTACTCAGCCGTGTCGTCCGTCCGTCCGTCCGGGCGTCCAGGCGTAAAAAACTTAAACGTTGGATTTTTCTCGGAGACTATTAAGTCTATCAACACCAAATGTGGCATGATGGTGTATGATGACAAGGCCTCAAAAAACATACATAGTGACTTGACCTTGCTTCAAGGTCAAGGTCACAGGAGCCATAAATGTGGTCTCAAAAACAGTCATTTTTCACATTTTCCCAATTTTCTCCCACGTTATTGAGAATGGCGACCTTAGCTACAAGTGGTATATAGGTCAAAGCAAGCCCTATCTATTGATACCAGTTTGGTTGACCTTGCTTCAAGGTCAAGGTCACAGGAGCTCTTCAAAGTTGGATTGTATACATATTTTGAAGTGACCTTGACCCTGAACTATGGCAGATAACTGTTTCAAACTTAATAATTATGTGGGGCACATGTTATACTTTCATCATGAGACACATTTGGTCACATATTGTCAAGGTCAAGGTCACTTTGACCCTTATGAAATGTGACCAAAATGTGGTAGTGAACCACTAAAATTGACCATATCTCATGGTAGAAAGTGCCAATAAGCACCATTGTGCTTCCTATGTCTTGAATTAAGAGCTTTGTGTTGCATGACCTTGGATGACCTTGACCTTGGGTCAAGGTCACATGTATTTTGGTAGGAAAAATGTGTAAAGCATTTCTTTGTGTATGTCACTGCTAGGTGTAGTTGTTTGACCTTGACCTTGAAGGTCACCTGAAGGTCAAGATCATATAAAGGTCAAGGTCAAGCATGTGGTTGTGAGTCGTATGGGCTTTGCCCTTCTTGTTTGTTTATGTGTGTAGTGTGTGAGTTTTTGTAGGAATGTGGTGTTCAGTGGTTGTATGAGTGTTGATTCTTTGGATTGTAAACGCCATGAGCTTGCCTGTCAAGGGAAGGTATGTGCGATGAATAAACTATTATTATATTGTAAATGATCTTTTCTGTTTTGTCACAGGACCACATTGGCCCGATGGAGGGCAGCACACATGAAGGAGAGGGTAAGTTGGTGAACATTTAGCTTCCAGTCAAAACATGCTATGAAACCGTATTTCAATGCAGACTATAGTTTGCCTGAAACATGGATGTTTATTTTGCTCTTAATTTTTGCTCTTAATTTTTGCTGGGGGACAGATAAAGTTTTTGTTACCTCAAGCAAAACCAAACACTTCATGTATATGTGCTCTGAATCCTGAACGATTATTAACCTCAGCAGTCCTTATGGATATAGTGTTTGGATGAAAATACTTTGTAAATGAGATTTGAATTTTATCATTTCATAGAGGATTTGTTTATTTAAATGAATTTTAATTCATGGCAGATATACATGGTTAATACTAGTTTGTATTGTTAAATTGCATGTACTCACTGACACTGTCAAGTAACAGTCATCCATACGTGTGTTGGTGCTTTGCAGGGCATCCAAGAGAGAAGGCCCTACCTGGCTACAGACTGTAATGACCTGCAGAAAGCAGAGAAGTGGAGAAGGCAAATCATTGGGGAGATTTCCAGGAAGGTGGCCCAGATTCAAAATGGTAAGAAAGTGCAGGCAAAGATCAAATGCCTTTCTGGTGGGAGCACACGCTTGCTTCATTGGTTGAGGTGAAACAGTGTTTTTGGTAAATTTCTGTAGCTGTTGTAGATCTTCTTGTAAAAAAGCAAAGTAAGTTAGGTGACATAATGAATTAAATTGGTCTGCCGAAGTCAGTATAGGCACTGACCCCTTGGTGCCAGCTTGTCACTGTAGTGCGAAAACCCTACACTCCCTGTGGAGCCGGAATTTCAAGTGTACAGGTATCCTCGACTGCCGGATCGCCCTGTGGGTTCGGGGTAAGAATTGACCCACCGCGTCTCCCTATGCGATTTGTAAGAGGCGAATAACTAGGGACACTGTGACTTTGCGTTTACTTTAAACTGGTCCAGTGATTTTCATGCTTAATGGCCTTACAGAGCCTACAAAGGCTGATAGGCCGTAAAACACCATCCATCCATCCATTCATCCATCCATCGACTGCCGGAATATTTGTAGACTTCTCCTTCCTCCTGCATCGCCATCTCAAATAAGAGTGAAAACCTAGGGTATTTCTGAGACCAGATGTATAAATGCATGTGTCAGCATGTTCTGTTTGTGGGAAGGAGGGACAGGTTCTCACGGTGATGGCCAGACTGTGATAAACAGGGAATCTGAGGCTAGACGCATGTGGGTCACTAGCTGGCACTACAGTGACAGGTCGACATGGAAGGGAGTGTTTGGTTTCAGCACTACAGTGACTGAGCGGCACGAAGGGGATACAGGACCAGAGAAAACTCTGGCATCAATGGGTTAAGAGTTGCTCACTGACCATAACATCTTGCTGAATGCACACGACTTTAGAATCAGGTGCTCCAGCCTTTCAAAGAAGAGGGCTCATTGAGGATTGCTTTCTGAATGTTTTCGCACAGGCATACCAGTTTAGCTTAGGTACACAGGAAAGTTTGTGTACCAGTCTGAATCTGGCTGGCTGGCTGGCTGGCTGGCTGGCAGGCTGGCTGGCTGGCTGGCTACCTGGCTGGCTCCAACTACATGACAGTTTTGTACCAGCATATTCTAGAAGAATACTATTGTTGTTTTGAAAGTACGGTGAAAGACTGCATGATCCATCCTAGCTTGGCTCAGTCTGCACTTTTCTCTTCCTTCCTCCAGCTGGTCTGGGAGAGTTCAAACTTCGAGACCTCAATGATGAGATCAACAAGCTGCTTCGAGAGAAAGGACACTGGGAGGACCGGATCATTGAACTGGGCGGGCCGGACTACAAGGTCAGATGGTGCACTGAACAACACTGAAAGCTTGTTTGAAAATGAACTTTGGGAGGTTCTGTCATGTCACTGATTATTTCCATGAATGGCTCCCCCCATTTACTTTCAAAGCTCTGTGTGCACACTTACACACACATACACACACACACACACACTCACACACACACACAAGCACACACAAGCTTGCTCGAGCATGCACACACACTCATACACACACACACACATGCTTACATTTCCCAGACCTGTTTACTCTCCCGATTTTAGCGGGAGACTCCCGATTTCAGACCCTATTTCCCGACCTCCCGCTAGCTTTGTAAATCTCCCGATTTTTTTTTCCACCGATCTCCCGAAAATGAAAAATTTTGAAAAGTTTATTTCGTTCCGAAGCGTTTACATGTCCATCCGAACTTTCTACTACGCCACTGAAGGTCGTTCTGCCGATCTGCAGTACAATTTGTTTGATTGGTTGAGTCAGGGCCTTTGTCCAATCGAGAGCCAGTTTACAATCTGGAATAGCCGCCATTTTGCTTGACCGATCCGAATGATGGCGTCGATTGAAAAGTCAATGAGAAAGAATCGCGGAACCGATTCTGAATCCCACAGAGCGTGACACAGAGGATGAGAAAAGAAAGTCCACTGATGTCAGAAGCAGAAAGAGAGTAAAGTACAACGCAAAGTGGAAGAGTGAAAATCCGAATTCCCGGCATTTCGCCCATCGTCTAAATCGCAATCACGCGGGTTTTGCACGTTCTGCAAAAAAGACATCAACGTGAGCCACGGAGGCAAGAATGAGAGAGAGAGAGAGAGAGAGAGAGAGAGAGAGAGAGCGAGAGAGAGAACTTGTGCGCGCACGAGAGAGAGAACTTGCGCGTGCGCGAGAGAGAGAGCGCGAGAGAAAGAGAGCGCGCGTGCGAGAGAGAGAGAGAGAGAGCAAGCAAGCGAGAGAGAGAGACAGCGCGCGCGCACAAGAGAGAGAGTGAGCGCCAGCGCGCGGAAGAGAGAGAATTTGACTTTTCGCCTCCCTGATCAGAGATGGGACTTATTGGCGTTTCAGCTGATTTCTGAGTTTTTTATTCCACTTTCAGCTGATTTGTATTCAATTGTTATGAAGTTTGTGACCTGGGATGGTACACATATCTAACAATAAAAATCTCCCGCTTTTTATTGAAATCTCCCGATTTTTGAGTCGCCATCTCCCTATTTTGCACAACTTAAGGTAAACAGGTCTGATTTCCCCCTCCTGTCTTGTTTGTATAGTAGTTTTTGTCATGATAATGTTACTGTTGTACATATGTGTATCTCATACCCATAATATGATTATCTTTTTGTGTATTTGTGTGTCCGTGTAACGTGTGTGTGTGTGCTTGTGTGTGTGTGTGAGTGTGTGTGTGCATGTGTGTGTATATGTTTGTGTGTGTGTGTTGATACATGTGTGTGTGTAAGTGTGTGTGTGGATACATATGTGTGTGTGTGTACATGCATGTGTATTTTCTTGCAGTCTAGGATGTGCCATGCTACAGGTTTGAATGAATGAGGTTTAGTATGTTTTGATGTATCTGATGGCTGCCTTGTTTGAATGTTGTTGACAGCATGGATGCTGATGCTGCGTGCTTGCTGTTGACAGAAAACAGGGCCCAAGATGCTGGACCAGGAGGGGAAAGAGGTACCAGGCAACAAGGGCTATAAGTATGTCTGCCTTCCATAGGTACTCTCATGGGTTACTTCCCTTGCCTTGAGTCTAGAGGCTTGTTCAGGAGGCGCAGCGCTGCAAAGCGCTGCTCAGCGCTGCATGTGATTCACTCCTGAACAGCAATTTTGAGGCGTGATTCACTCAGCGCTGAGCAGCGCTGTGAATCACCAATCCGAGATGATTCAGACAATTTTGCATCATTTTCAAAATGGCGTCTTCGATCCCGCACTGGCCGTCGATGCGTAAAATAACCCTCAGAAACATCATTTTGGGACTGGAACGGGCTTTATTTGCCCCAAGCGCCCTGATTGCGCGAGTAATGGCAAGTAAGGATGACACAGTAGTGGACTTTATTCATGCAGAATACATTTAAACGTGCATAAACGATGTCTGTGGCAAAGAAAACACTTTCTTAGCGTCTATCAACACAACATGGGGCGCAGAAGATTTACCTCCCCTTTAACAAGTGAAGCGCTGCACTACATCTTAGGTGTTCAGGAGAGGCAAAGAGCGCTCAATTGCCAACATGAAGCGCTCATGCAGCGCGTTGTACTCCTGAACAAGCCTTAGATATACTTGCTGTTGATGATTCATTTTGGAAGTGTATTATTATTGCATATTCACTTAAGGGGAGACCTGGCAGTGGAAATTGATAATTTGGGCTTACTTTGTCGATTTTGAAAACTTGCCGATTTTGCACTCTGTGACCCCTCTAGATATGGACCTGATGTTGCTTTAGTGTTAAAGTCCTTTTTCTGTGACATGGAACATTCCAAAAACTTTGTTGGCTGATTTCTCGGATTTTTTATTTTTCACGATGGTAGCTTCATGTAGAAATCGATAGAAAATTGTGTGTTTGTGCTAGTCACTTTCTGTTTTTTTCATTTTGTAGACAAATGAGTAGTCTGTGATATTACAATGAGAATTTAATAGAAAAACATTTGGTAAATTTTGCATTTGCTGAAGATTAAAAAAATTTCAAGCCTTACACAAACAGAAAACATATAGTTAAAATTCTAGGTTGTAGTTTTTTTTTAAACAAGATAGACAAGATGTCTTCATGTAATCTCATGAGCAACATTATTATATGCAAATTAACATTGGTTTGAAGTTCATATATAGTCTCTTGATTTTTTTACTGATTTCTTGAAGAATACATATTTCCCCCCATTTCCGTCATGAAACTATCATTATTTTCATAAGTACACCAGATACAGCCTTTATATGAATTTTTTTTGTTTATTCCAAATGAACTAAATCAAAAATCAGCATCAAAATTGGAGAAATAAAAATGTGTAAAAAATGTGTACTGTAGCTGCCAGGTCTCCCCTTAATTTGTTCAATCTAATTCTTTCATACATTCATTTTGTTTTGTTTTCTTTTGTAGCATTTTCATTTAATTATTTTGGCATGGGCATCGGAGAAGATATTTTTACTGCAATGAATTTTCAAACATTTAATGAATGGCAATTCAAAGACATACATGGAAATAAGTAAGAACCATTTTTACCTTGATAGGGGAAAAAAAGTAGGTCATCTGTAAATTATTCAAAAAGGCACATAACATAATTCCTCGTTTATTTATTTATGTATCCATCCATCCATCCATCTTTCTATCTATCCATCCATCCATCCATCCATCCATCCATCTATCTATCTATCTATCTATCTATCACAACTCAAAAGCTATATACAGCAAAAGTTGAATGTTTGGTTCCTTAGATTTGTAATATTAAAAATTTGTCACAAAGGAAAATTCCAAATACTTTTGTAAAGGATATTTACTGATCTTATATACTATACATGACATTAACACAATATTTTTTTTAACGAACTTTTTGTATTTATAGCTGCTGAACTAGGGGCTAATAATAATATCACAAACCCTTGTAACAAAATGTTGCTACATGTATTAAAAAAACACACCCTGAAAATTACATATCTGTACAATGTTCAGAATATTTTATGCATAATTTCAAGTTCACAAAAGGTAGTTATTGAGAGAAAGCTAAAAAGAAAACTTATGAAAACTTGTTTCCATCTGGTCAAGAGTACAGAGGTGCTGAGTATTGGTGTGACACAAATATTTCAAAATAAACTTTCTGATACAGTAATGATACACTCTCCATTTCCCATAAATATGATGCATTAGGTGATGTATAAACTGTACAGAAAAGAAAAACTGAATGCAATGTTTAGTTTAGTTGTATTTGAAGAAGACAGTTTGGAGTCTCATCTTAACTTGACACCACCACTCATTCAGAAAAAGAGCCACAAAAGATAAACTATTCAACACAAAAACTTTATTGCAGCTTCAACATCCAAGTATTAATGATATTTTTGCTCCTAGGTCAAGAAGAAATGAAATAAAACCTAAGAGGTTAGCATTCGTCTTAACTCAACTTTACACAGGTCACACTTTCTCTCACTGACAGCATTCAATCTTTCGCGCAAAACATGAAAAACATAAAAGTTGAAGAAGATTTATTGAACATCAAACACATGTGCAGAAACATCAATCTTTTGTCAACAACATGAAACAAGTTTGGATTGTGTGAGTTGACAGTGTGAGGAGAAAGGCTCTGTTTTGAGGTAGGGTAGTGAAATCGGCGTACTCAGCACCTGCGTACTCTTGACCATCTTCCGTGCATCTCCAACAGTGTCAACAAACATTTTCAGAGGGGTAAGCTTAATTTGCATTTTTACATGTTTTCTTGGAATTACATTGCAGAGGGTTGAAACAACAACAAAATGTTCATAAGTCAAAATCGCTAGAAAATAACATTTTGACCATTTTCACACCAATATATCCCCATAAGATGATTTTTGGGTTGACTGTGTTTCCCTGATGATTTGCCTCTGAGGAATTGTTAATGGGGAATGCTTTTTGTTCCAGATATTTTGGTGCCTCCAAAGATTTGCCAGGGGTGCGAGAGTTATTTGAGCAGGAACGTGAGTATTGAAAGTATTTTCCAATTTACATAGTAGTGCATAGAAAGAATTTTTTACTTCATGCCACATAGAAATATGTCATGTACAGGATTGCTTCTATACAAATGCAAAATAGACATATCAGAACAAAATTACCCTTGCAAGAAAGAAGCTTTGCCTGAACACTCATGAATTGCTAGATAGTTCAAGGGTACATATTATTTGAAAAGACATGTCTTGTAGAGGGAGTCTCAAACATATGCATGCAGGGCACTACTTGTTAAGTGAGAGGCCAGGGGTGGGTTAGGGAGGGAATGAAACACATGCACACATATATGCACACCTATGCAGTCACATGCAAACGTACACACATGCACATACACACACATGGATAAACATTCACTTGTACAAAGATGCATGTGCTTTCACACACCAACAACCATACATGCACACAACATACACACACTCTCAATCACACATGCTTGCACATACATGCGTGCATTTGCAAACACATGCACGCACATACATTTGCAAACACACACACACACACACATCTGCACACACATTTGCGTGCACACACACATTTGCACACACACACACACACATTTGCACTTACACACACACATTTGCACACACACACACATCTGCACACACACATCTGCACACAC
>JAWQFJ010000961.1:0-2500 GCA_034096865.1 Theodoxus fluviatilis
CTGCTAATGTCAGTTAGCGAATTGGACGCCTCGCACAAGATTGTGCTGGGGGACTTTAACTTCCCCGAAATCAATTGGGTCTCAGAGAGGTGTGAAGCAGGACCCAGCCACATAGCAACCAAGTTCTTGAAAGCTGTGAAAGATGCCTTCCTGATCCAACACCAGAAGGAACCCACACGCTACCGGGAGGGAGAACGCTCAAATGTTGTGGATCTAGTCCTTACAAACAGAGACGATATGGTCCTTGACATTACCACAACGGCAGGCCTCGGGAAAAGCGACCATTTTGCGATTATTGCCAGCCTGTCTTTCGCATGTGATGCCCCACAACCCAGCGCACCACGCCTAAATTACAGGAAGACCGACCTCAACACCCTGAGAAACGAACTGAGACAAGTTAGGTGGGAGCAGGAACTGAAAGACCTGACAGTCAATGACACATGGCAGAAGATCAAGGATGAAATAAATTTGGCAGCAAAGAAATCAACACCATTGAGCCGCTGCTCGACAAAAAGAGGAAAAGTGTGGATGGACAGAGGGACCCTGGCATCAGTAAGAAGGAAACACAAGCTATTCCGCAGATGGCAGGAAACTAGAGAGGGACAAGACTACCTTGTGTACGTCAAAGCAAGAAACCAGGCCAGAAAAGCATGCCGCAAAGCACAGAGAGACCTGGAGGCCACAGTGGCGATGGAGGCTAAGACTGATCCAAAGGCTTTCTGGAACTATGTGAAGTCCAAGACCAAGTCACGCACGGGAGTGGCGGACCTGAGGAAGGAGGACGGCTCTAAGACCATAAACGACGAAGAGAAGGCTGAGGTCCTGAACCAGTTCTTTCAAAGTGTTTTTACAACCGAGGATGAAGGCCCACTACCCAGACCACCAGAATACAGTTTCACGGAAGAGCTGACAGACTTGGATATTTCTAGGGAAGAAGTGAAGAAACGACTTAAGGGCCTACACACCAGTAAAGCACCAGGTCCCGACGGTATCACACCATACATCTTGTCCGAGGCTGCCGAGGAGTTGGCCGACCCTATTGCTCACCTTTTCAGGCTCTCACTTGACATGGGGAAATTACCAGATGAGTGGAAGCAAGCCCTAGTCACCCCCATCCACAAAAAGGGAAGCAAGACAACAGCCAGCAACTATCGACCTGTAAGCTTGACATGCATCCTCTGCAAGGTTATGGAAAAGCTGGTGAGAGACAAAATAATGAGCCATTTACAGAGCAACTCGCTTATCAGCAAAGAACAGCATGGTTTCATCCCGGGGAGGTCGTGCGTCACGCAACTTCTGGAGGTGTTGGACACGTGGACAAGCATTCTCGACGAAGGAGGAGGGGTGGATATTGTCTACATGGACTATCAAAAAGCGTTTGATTCTGTGCCCCACCGACGTCTACTGAAGAAAACGGAGGCCTTTGGCATCAGAGGTAAGGTACTGAAGTGGCTGGAAAACTTTTTGACAGACAGGAAGCAAAAAGTCGTCGTGAACGGCACACAGTCGCAGGAGGCGCAGGTGACCAGCGGGATCCCACAAGGATCTGTAATCGGGCCGATAATGTTCGTCCTCTTCATAAATGACCTTCCCACCATCACAAAGTGCCCAGTCAAAATGTTCGCAGACGATACCAAGCTGTACACCAGGAGTGACGTTGAGGGGGGACCGCAGGACTTACAAACCGACCTTGACAAACTACAGATCTGGTCTGAAGAGTGGCTTCTAAAGTTCCACCCGCAGAAATGCAGTGTTGTGAAGATGGGGTCCAAAAAGACACAAGCGACATACTTCATGAACAGTAAAGATGCTGATGGAAAACCCCAGAGATTGCAGCTTGCGGAGAGTGGTGCAGAAAAGGACCTCGGAGTGATGATTGACAGCACTTTATCCTTCAAGGACCAAGTAGCACATGCAACATCGAAGGCAAACCGTGTCATTGGAGTCATCCGCCGGTCTTTCGACTATCTGACAGAGCAGACCTTCGTCCTGCTGTACAAAAGCTTGGTGAGACCCAGATTGGAGTACGGCCACTGTGTCTGGCAACCACACATGAAAACGCTATGCAGTGACATCGAGGACGTTCAGCGTAGGGCAACCAAACTGCTGTCATCACTCAGAAACAAGACGTACCCAGAGAGACTCCGAGCACTCAAACTCCCAACCCTGGAGCACAGACGCAAGAGAGGAGATATGATAGAGGTGTACAAATACCTCCATGGTTACTACGATGTGCAGAAACCAACGTTCAAGCTGTCCAGCAACACTAAATTGCGTGGAAACTCGCTGAAACTCCATAAAGACAGCTTTCGGCTGAACATCAGGAAGAACTTCTTCTCACAACGTATCATCAAAACCTGGAATAACCTACCAGATGCAGTTGTCACAGCTGCCTCAGTCCATGACTTCAAAGTTGCACTCGACGAACACTGGAAAGATCTCCCCACCCTCTACACACCAGAATGCCAAAATATGCAATAGATCTAGTAGTTAGCCCGCC
>JAWQFJ010000961.1:7500-30270 GCA_034096865.1 Theodoxus fluviatilis
TACTATCCATGGTGTGTGTATCATGCCTTCAAAAGGTGCACCTATGCAATGGAGTAGATGGCACTTGACAATAACATATTAGAATGATATGCAGAAATTGTTACCCTGCCACACCATTAGTGCTCAAACTTATAACAGTGGATTAGAACTTAATTTTTTTCTTATGTATTTCCATTGAAATGGGCCAGAGGCCTTTCAATAAACACATTCATTTGTTCATTCATTCATTTGTTTTACACACACACAAACACAAACACACACTCACACTCACACACACAAACACAAACACACACTCACACTCACACACACAAACACACACACACTCTTCATGCCCAAAAGCATGCTTAGAATACATTCAGATTTTTTGTCTGCAAGAGAGGAGCCACATGTTGTCCTTACTGACTCATTCTAACACAAGACTCCATGTGGAGCAAGCAGCCTACCTGTGAAGAGGACATCACCTCCATCCAGGTAAGCTCCCTCCTCCATCTCCACCAACGTCAGGGGCAGTCCTAGTAGACCTTTCCTCACCTCTGACACCTGCACATGCAATCACCAAGTCAAAGCTGTACCACTTTCCATCTGCTACCAGACTGCACAGCAAATGCAATGAATGGATGGATGGATGGTATTTTATGGCCTATCGGCCTTTGAAGGCTATGTAAAGGCATGATTAAGCATGAAAAGCACTAGAACAGTTTAGAGTAAATTATGTAAATCAAGTCATGGTGTCTCTACTTATTCGCATCTTACGCATCACGGTGGGTCAATTCTTACCCCGAACCCACAGGGAGATAAATGCAATGGAAGATCACCGGAACATAACAAAGATGCACACTGACCTATTCTGTAGTTGAGGCATAAGGAAAAAGTATTGATTATGCATTGCAACTCTTCATCCACACCAAGATCTCCATTACTTCAAAATCTCCCCATTCTGTATGACTTCAAGAAATTGAGATGTTTGCAAAATGGTGTGATGACAGCATTTTTTATATATATCTAAATGTCTCAAGAACAGATCAAAGAACTTATTGATTTTAAACATGGGACGGAAACTCCGAAGTATGTGCATATCAATGAAGTGGAAGTTATAAGAGCAGAGAGCTAACAGTACTTGGGTTTAGCTTTTGACTTGAAACTTACCCAGTCTTATCACATAACAAGAAGGGCAAAGCCCATACGACTCACATGCTTGACCTTGACCTTTACATGACCTTGACCTGCAGGTGATCTTCAAGGTCAAGGTCAAACAACTAAACCTAGCAATTACATCATACACTAAGAAATGCTTTACACATTTTTCCTAATAAAATACATGTGGCCTTGACCCAAGGTCAAGGTCATCAAAGGTCATGCAACACAAAGCTGTTAATTCAAGACATAGGAAGCACAATGGTGCTTATTGTATTGGCACTTTCTACCATGAGATACGGTCACTTTTAGTGGTTCACTACCCCATTTTGGTCACATTTCATAAGGGTCAAAGTGACCTTGACCTTGATGATATGTGACCAAATGTGTCTCATGATGAAAGTATAACATGTGCCCCACATAATTATTAAGTTTGAAACAGTTATCTTCCATAGTTCAGGGTCAAGGTCACTTCAAAATATGTATACAATCCAACTTTGAAGAGCTCCTGTGACCTTGACCTTGAAGCAAGGTCAACCAAACTGGTATCAAAAGATAGGGCTTACTTTGCCCTATATACCATATATAGGTGAGGTATCCAATATTAAAAACTTCAGAGAAAACGGAGAAAATGTGAAAAATGTCTGTTTTTTAGACAACATTTATGGCCCCTGCGACCTTGACCTTAAAGCAAGGTCAAGTCACTATGTATGTTTTTTGAGGCCTTGTCATCATACACCATCATGCCACATTTGGTATTGATAGACTTAATAGTCTCCGAGAAAAATCCAACGTTAAAGTTTTCGGACGCCCGGACGGACGAAACGGGTGAGTACATAGACTCACTTTTGCTTCGCAAGTGAGTCAAAAATAACAAATGGTACATGCACAGACACTTGATGCCCCCCTCTGCAGCTGGGCTTTGGAGGCCTGCTCCAGCAGCTCAGCCAGGGGCAGCTCTAGGAGCTAAAGGGCAGCAAAGGCCTCCAGGGACATCAAGACAAATAAACTTTAATCCTGAATGTACTGCTTCAGATACCTAAAACTTTAGAGGTCAGTCCTGACATACTGCATGTGTTCTATGTGTGTGTATGCAGTGCTGTTGTCTCCAGTGTAATAACATTTAGTACTGTCCATAAGGGTTGGAATGCCACCAAGCATACTGCATGTGTTCTATGTGTGTATGCAGTGCTGTTGTCTCCAGTGTAATAACATTTAGTACTGTCCATAAGGGTTGGAATGCCACCAAGCATACTGCATGTGTTCTATGTGTGTGTATGCAGTGCTGCTGTATCCAGTGTAATGACATTTAGTACTCTCTGTAGGGGTTGGAATGCCACCAAGCATACTGCATGTGTTCTATGTGTGTATGCAGTGCTGTTGTCTCCAGTGTAATAACATTTAGTACTGTCCATAAGGGTTGGAATGCCACCAAGCATACTGCATGTGTTCTATGTGTGTATGCAGTGCTGTTGTCTCCAGTGTAATAACATTTAGTACTCTCTGTAGGGGTTGGAATGCCACCAAGCATACTGCATGTGTTCTATGTGTGTATGCAGTGCTGTTGTCTCCAGTGTAATAACATTTAGTACTGTCCATAAGGGTTGGAATGCCACCAAGCATACTGCAAGTGTTCTATGTGTGTATGCAGTGCTATTGTCTCCAGTACATTTAGTACTGTCCATAAGGGTTGGAATGCCACCAAGCATACTGCAAGTGTTCTATGTGTGTATGCAGTGCTGTTGTCTCCAGTGTAATAACATTTAGTACTGTCCATAAGGGTTGGAATGCCACCAAGCATACTGCATGTGTTCTATGTGTGTATGCAGTGCTGTTGTCTCCAGTGTAATGACATTTAGTACTGTCCATAAGGGTTGGAATGCCACCAAGCATACTGCATGTGTTCTATGTGTGTATGCAGTGCTGTTGTCTCCAGTGTAATAACATTTAGTACTGTCCATAAGGGTTGGAATGCCACCAAGCATACTGGAAGTGTTCTATGTGTGTATGCAGTGCTGTTGTCTCCAGTGTAATAACATTTAGTACTGTCTGCAGGGGTTGGAATGCCACCAAGCATACTGCATGTGTTCTATGTGTGTATGCAGTGCTGTTGTCTCCAGTGTAATAACATTTAGTACTGTCCATAAGGGTTGGAATGCCACCAAGCATACTGCATGTGTTCTATACATGTGTGTGTATGCAGTGCTGTTGTCTCCAGTGTAATAACATTTAGTACTGTCCATAAGGGTTGGAATGCCACCAAGCATACTGCATGTGTTCTATGTGTGTATGCAGTGCTGTTGTCTCCAGTGTAATAACATTTAGTACTGTCCATAAGGGTTGGAATGCCACCAAGCATACTGCATGTGTTCTATGTGTGTATGCAGTGCTGTTGTCTCCAGTGTAATAACATTTAGTACTCTCTGTAGGGGTTGGAATGCCACCAAGCATACTGCATGTGTTCTATGTGTGTATGCAGTGCTGTTGTCTCCAGTGTAATAACATTTAGTACTGTCCATAAGGGTTGGAATGCCACCAAGCATACTGCAAGTGTTCTATGTGTGTATGCAGTGCTATTGTCTCCAGTACATTTAGTACTGTCCATAAGGGTTGGAATGCCACCAAGCATACTGCAAGTGTTCTATGTGTGTATGCAGTGCTGTTGTCTCCAGTGTAATAACATTTAGTACTGTCCATAAGGGTTGGAATGCCACCAAGCATACTGCATGTGTTCTATGTGTGTATGCAGTGCTGTTGTCTCCAGTGTAATAACATTTAGTACTGTCTGCAGGGGTTGGAATGCCACCAAGCATACTGCATGTGTTCTATCTGTGTATGCAGTGCTGTTGTCTCCAGTGTAATAACATTTAGTACTGTCTGCAGGGGTTGGAATGCCACCAAGCATACTGCATGTGTTCTATGTGTGTATGCAGTGCTGTTGTCTCCAGTGTAATAACATTTAGTACTGTCCATAAGGGTTGGAATGCCACCAAGCATACTGCATGTGTTCTATGTGTGTGTATGCAGTGCTGTTGTCTCCAGTGTAATAACATTTAGTACTGTCCATAAGGGTTGGAATGCCACCAAGCATACTGCATGTGTTCTATGTGTGTGTATGCAGTGCTGTTGTCTCCAGTGTAATAACATTTAGTACTGTCTGTAGGGGTTGGAATGCCACCAAGCATACTGCATGTGTTCTATGTGTGTATGCAGTGCTGTTGTCTCCAGTGTAATAACATTTAGTACTGTCCATAAGGGTTGGAATGCCACCAAGCATACTGCATGTGTTCTATGTGTGTGTATGCAGTGCTGTTGTCTCCAGTGTAATAACATTTAGTACTGTCCATAAGGGTTGGAATGCCACCAAGCATACTGCATGTGTTCTATACATGTGTGTGTATGCAGTGCTGTTGTCTCCAGTGTAATAACATTTAGTACTCTCTGTAGGGGTTGGAATGCCACCAAGCATACTGCATGTGTTCTATGTGTGTATGCAGTGCTGTTGTCTCCAGTGTAATAACATTTAGTACTGTCTGCAGGGGTTGGAATGCCACCAAGCATACTGCATGTGTTCTATGTGTGTATGCAGTGCTGTTGTCTCCAGTGTAATAACATTTAGTACTGTCCATAAGGGTTGGAATGCCACCAAGCATACTGCATGTGTTCTATGTGTGTATGCAGTGCTGTTGTCTCCAGTGTAATTTAACATTTAGTACTCTCTGTAGGGGTTGGAATGCCACCAAGCATACTGCATGTGTTCTATGTGTGTATGCAGTGCTGTTGTCTCCAGTGTAATAACATTTAGTACTGTCCATAAGGGTTGGAATGCCACCAAGCATACTGCATGTGACATATGACGGAGAGATTGGAGTAAAGTGAACTGGGACTACGAGGACTTGTAGTGCTGTGAACTGTGACAGAAAGGACTATGAATGGTGTGAACTATGTCTGTAACAACAAGGAGTAACATGTGAGAGTGTGTGTGTGTGTGTGTGGGGGGGGGGGGGGGGGGGGGGGGTGCATGCGTTATGCGTTGATGATCGTGTATGTGTTATGTGTGCTGTGCGAGTGTGGTTGTTGATGTGCATGCAGGATGATGAACATGATGGGGGGGGGGGGGGGGGGGGGGGGGGGGGGTGTTCTTGTACATGTGTTATGGATGAAGATCGGGTATGTGTTATTGCGTGACGATGATTGTTTGATGTGCATGCTTGTGTCTTTGTTCCTTCTGTGATTACTTGTTTTGGTGTAAAATGTTTCTCTATTAAATTGAATTGCCTCTGATGGACTCCATAACTTGAACGATATGATTGAGTTAATTAATGTTGAACTGTTTCTGTTTTTGTATGTATGTATTATGTTTTTGCCACCGACAAAACGAATTTCCTTGTGATCAATGAGGACAATAAAGTATCTTGTATCTTGTATCTTGTTGTATTGTATCTTGTATTTAAGGCCATTAAGGGGAGGTTCAACCTTTGAAATGAACTTTTGCATTATAGCATTTATCATTCTGATAACTAAATATACCAGAAGTATGTGTGGTATGGGGTCCATATAATGATTTTTACACAATTTGGTTGGGTCATGTGACCAATATGGCCGCCAAAATCTAAAAATAGATACATTCTAATTTTAAGGATAACTCAAGAAGTTTGGTACATTTTCACATGAAATTTTATTTACAAGTGCATAATACATTGAAAATGATGATAAACCACTGATATCAGACATAGATCATTTTTTGAGACAGTTGTGCATTTTACAAATTCAGTCATGCAATTTGACGCCACAAGAGAGCAAAATTTCACCTTTTTACCTTTAAAAAACAAAAAGCAAAAATGTTTCACACAATAAGTTTGGTTCATGTTATTTTTGAATGTATGTTACACCTCTGTGCAAAGTTTGCAGGCAATTGAAGCAAAACTGGCCTTGCAATCTTTAAAATAAGACAGCAATCACACGGAAAAATTGCAAATTGAGAAAAACGCATTTAACCCTTACCGTGGCAGTCGCGTACTGAGACGCGCTCCGCCTAGCTGCGCCACTGTGGCAGTCGCGTATTAAGACGCGCTCGATACCCCATGTGTTGTCTTAGCTCTACAGCTACATGATAGGCACGTTTAGCTTGCAGAGAATGGTCGCTACCTAGAGATAAGAGATAGGGCCTTGGTTTGACTATCATATAGCACTTGATTTTTTGCGAGAACGAGTTTGCAAGCTAAATTTAGGCGTTGTTGTTGTGCGTCGAGCGAACGTTGGAATTCGCAATGGCTGCTCTGCGCCGGCGTCCTAGAAATGTCTTCGAAGATGTGCAGTTTCTAGACTTCAGTGAAGATTCCGATTATGACAGTGATGACAATGTAGACTTAGCAATTCGAAGAGGCATCCCTGATGAAAACAATCTGTCTCCCATCGCCCAGGCACCCACTGAATGACTGATCGCGAGATCGGAGACAATCACAATGTTACGAATGTAAACAATGACTGGTCGAGGGAGAGGAGCGAAGTGCTGCAATGCCCCTTCACGGGTGAGTCGAAGCTGTGTGTGAATTTGCCTTCGAATCCAGAGCCCATTAATTTCTTCAAACTGTTCATCGATGACTCTATCGTAGAAGTGATGGTTGACCAGACCAATCTGTATGCTGAGAAGATCCGCACGACCAATCCATCGCTGCACTCTCGACTTCGCAGCTGAGCTGGAAACCTGTCACGTCACCAAAGATGAAATGTGCGTGTTCCTTGCAGTCATTTTGATCACTGAACTCGTCATCAAGTCAAGCTTGTCCAAATATTACTCTACAAGCCCCTCTGTGTGACTCCTTGCTTTGAAGCATACCACAAGAGGACTGATTATGAGAGATTCTTACAGCAGTCTGAAGCAACTGGTGGTCCCTCCCCCACCCCTTCTACCTCCACTGGTGGTGTCTCCCCCACCCCTTCCACCTCCACTGGTGGTGCCAATGAGACAATCAGATTTTTTAGAATGAGAATGGTTCAGTCTTCCTTGATACTTACCCTTAGCATTCAAATATTCCTTCTGTAGTTGACTGGACTCTTTTTGATTCTCTTTGGAATACCACATATTTTTGCATGTAAGGTGACAAATTAGTGTATACATGATTTTATACTTGGCATTTAGAATGTTGGGCCCTCTCTTTCCTTGGAGCATTAGTAACATTTTAGCAACATATTTTGTCAGCATGTATTGCATAGCTGAACAGAAATAATATAAATAATAAATGTATCAGGAGGTGTCCGGAAATAACCCTTGTGGATTTTTTGTACAACACATGGTTTCCTAATGATGTATCATGATTTTGAGAACACAAAGTGCATGAGAAATAATTTGTTTTTCCTAATGTCATATCATGAGACCATCTTCAGACAATTTCTTTATAATTTTAGCACTGGAAATTCTTGTGTACAATTGAGCTTGGCCAATTAACGATGCCTCAAATTTCCTAATTTTGTCAGTTTGAAAAATTATGAATAAATATAGATTGAAAATAGAAAGACAGTGCTTGTTTTATGTTGTTGTTGGTTCATTTCTGAACATTTCACCAACACATTGTGTCTGTGTAAGTTGTACTGTTAAGGAGCTATGATGAAAAGAAGTAAGGTGGTGCGTTTTTTTCTTCCGAAGTCCTTGTTAATTTGCCACAGAAGGACAGTGATGGCTTTTTTATGACGCCACGGTAAGGGTTAAAGAAAGGATGTACATGGACTGAACTTCCCTCATCAGCTGGATGAATTGAATTCAGAGAGAATACCTGACAAATACTCAGTCACCACCTCCATATCTGTAGGACTCATCTCCTGCCCCCCCAGCAGCAGCAGCAGCCCTTGTTTCCTTCCTCTTTGCCTTTGCTTTTGGTATACTGAGAACAATCGAAGCCCTCACTCTTCCCAAATCCAGAGATCTGAACCCCTCTTCCATGTATCTGCCAACAGCTAGCCCCAGCATGTTGAACACTTTCAGCCTTCCACATTCTCTCTCATTGTAGACTATTGCAGCATCATTCACAGCTATTTCAAGTCTATTTCTCCCAACAAATTTTTGTTTTGGACACCTTGCCCAGATCAAGCTGTGGAAGCTTTCATTGGGGTTCTGAGTACCCCCATGGGCACACTTTGAGAGCAATGCAGAACTACTCAGTTTATCAAAGATTGGCTCAATGATTCTTCTTACAAACTCTGGGAGAACATTGGCATTGGCTTTGTGTTGAGGTTGTCCCTCTTGCTATTCTTCAACTCAAAATCAGCTGTGCAAGAGTTGCAAGTGAATTTGAGAGTGAGAGAAAGACCATACCTTGTTTCTGACACACTGCAGTCATTGCTTCCACAGTCTTTGCAAGGAAATGACTTCACAAAGTCACAAAGAATAGCAATGTCAATCACTCTGTATCCAGTCAAGTCATCTGTTGCAGTCTTGGATGTAGAGGCAGCTGCAGCACTGAGTTTCTGAGAAGAGGCAGTCTGTCGTACATCCTGAGGAGGGTCTGGATCCTCCTTGCTTCTCGTGTGCTGGTTTCCGTAAAATTTTCTCTTTCGGCGATAGTACTGCTTCTTCTTTTTCGCTGGTGGCGGACCTCCTAACGGCTCTGTAGAACTCATTTCTTCATCTGGGAAAAAAACACATGTATGCATAAGACGGATGCTATTGTAGACTGCATTAGTTTATAAGCTGAGGTTCTGAGGTGGTCAACTCAGTGTATTACTTCCTTAGTTCCTGTTGTGGATGCCTGATGTGCTTCTTCTTCTCTCGAAATAAAACCTCAAATAAAACCTCAACAAACTTGATTTCACGTACAAAGTAAACAACTGATACTAAGACACATTACAGTACAAAATCAAAATCAATAAAAAGGTTAAAAACGTGTTGATCACATGCGTTTCGGTGGTGAAGTTTTTGAACTCGCTTGATTTAGATCAGCGCGAGCGATGCTCGATCGATGTAAACAGAGTGCCTCTCTCTCAAGAATGAACGAAAGAAACGATCATTTGGTCTACTGAGAGTAATACTTACCACTCTGCAGAGTTTTTGGGGTGGAACACAGCAATCAGGCCCTTTGAAGAGCACCAACAAGGAATTTTTCTTCTTTCGAAGTTTCAGGCGGCGATGTGCACGCGGAAGAAGGCCACAAGGAGAGTAGGCTGTTAGCCTCGCTGTGATTGGCTGAAACGACCCTCTCTCCCTAAAGCCTATAGTTAAGAGAACCAATGAAATTGAAGCTCTCGTACAACTTTACTTGTTGGAATTGGCAAAACAAGCAACAGATTTGGCGAAATTTGGTGAAAAAATTATTGAAATCCGAGCAGTAGATCGCGAGATATGGATTTTTAAATGTATGCATATTTAATTAGGTTTATTTTTTGTTACCCCCAGTGAAAAGATTGTATTTAAAAACGCTTTTTCGGTCAAGTTTGAGCTTTGATCTTTGGATTATATGTAGTTAAATGGGTAGAGATCAGTTTTATAGAAAAAACTCATTTTGAGTAATTTTTATGAAAAATGATGTTTTTAGAGGTTGAACCTGGCCTTAAGCATGAAAATCACTGTAACAGTTTATAGTTAACGCAAATCAAGTCATGGTGTCCCTAGTTATTGGCCTCTTACGAATCGTGTAGGGAGACATGGTGGGTCAATTCTTACCCTGGACCCACGGGGGGGTGGGGGGGGGGGGGGGGGGGGGGGGGGGGGGGTTTATGGCCTATCAGCCTTGGTAGGCTATGTAAGGTCATTAAGCATGAAAAGTACTAGAAGTACTGTTAAGACTATAATAATAATAATAATAATAATAATAATAATAATAATAATAATAATAATAATAATAATAATAATAATAATAATAATAATAATAATAATAATAATAATAATAATGGATATATTTCTATAGCGCTTATTCTCAGGTGAGCTCTAAGCGCTTTACAATCTCATTCACACATCACAAGCAGACAATCAGATACAAGCAAATCACGTAGGCAATCAACACTAGCAGCAAAATCACGTACAATCAGAGCAAGCATACAAACACATAACATTAACAAGCAAGCAGGCAGAATAATCAAACACAGTTGAAGCAAAATACAACAAAAGAAAATAAACAAACAAGCAGGCAAAATAATCGAACACAATCAAGCAGGCACACCAACACAGTAACTAAACAAGCAAGCAGACATCCAATTGACAATCTAAACAAGAATGAAATGAGCAAATGAAGAGAACAAACAAGCAAACAAACACAAACGAGATAAGTGAATCAAAAACAAAATATTTACAAAATACAATTACGAGAATATGTACGGGGAGCTGTGAAGTTGAGCGGGTGGGATCAGTGGGAGGGAGGGGGGGGCTATTTGGCAGATGTGTATGCAAGAGAGAACAGGTGTGTCTTTAGATCAGCGCGGAAAGTCAGACTCGGAAGAGGGATACAGACGAAGATTAGCAGGGAGAGAGTTCCAGACGAGAGGAGCGGAGGCAAAGAAAGAGCGGTCACCAAAAGATTATTTCATTTTACGAGGGACGAGGGTGGTGGTGTTTGCTGAAGAGCGAAGTGTTCTGCGTGGCATTGTAAGTGTCTATGAGGGCTGTGAGGTATGCGGGTCCTGTCTCTGTGAATGCGTTGAAAGATAAGCATGCAATTTTGTAAATGATACGTTCCTCGACACGGAGCCAGTGTAGTTTCTGAAGGTGGGGGGTGATATGCTCAAATTTGCGGACTCTACAGATCAGGCGAGCGGCGTTGTTCTGCAGTTTTTGTAACCTGACAATGAGATACTCGGGACAGCCATAAAGCAGAGCATTACAATAATCTAGCTTGGATAGAATGAACGCTGAGACAAGGGTCTTGGCCGCTTGCTCAGAGAGATAGTGACGGATTGAACCGATGCGACGGAGCTCAAAGTTCACAGAACGAATGATGGTCTAAACCTGTGCATGCATAGTGAGGTGGGAATCTAACGTAACGCCTAGATTTTTCACTGTGTTAGAAAAGGGGACAGTAGCATTGCCGATGGTCGATGGACTCTGGGAGCTGGACAGAGGTAGACATGCGTGGTGAGGAGGCAACCATTACCTCGGTCTTCTCATCATTTAATTTCATAAGAGTATATGAAAAATAAGTCACTGTGTCCCTACTTATTCGCCTCTGATGAATCATATAGGGAAATGTGGTGGGTCTATTCTGACCCCCAACCCACAGGGGGCAGGCATCATTCAAAGTGCAAGTCACCATGATGAAAATCCAACAATTTTCTGTTGACTCAACAAAGCCCAGGGAATTTTACACGATTCCTCCCACCCACTTCACCATTAGTTCTACATCATGCTGAGCAGATGGAGCAGAAATAATTTTACTGCAAAAGATGAGAACACAGTACCAGTACAATTCTTTAAGAGCAGCAGCTATGACTCTACTTAAATTAAACAGATGTTGGATTTTATTATTGTGATACCCTGAATTTAGTGTTTGTATTCTATATAATACGTTTTGTTGTGTGTTTCTTTTTGTGATCAGCACTGCCATTTCCTCAAAAGATGAAAACAAAATTATTGCATTGTACTCTGTAGTACTCATTTCTATTTGTTTTACTGTACTACTCTTATTATGTTTCATGATCACTCATATTCTCCTTGACTAGACAGCATCTACAATATAGACCTAATACTTCACAAAACAGAAATATTGAGAGACAACTTTGTTTTAAGTAGTTGAAGATTTCTTCCTTACAATTAATTGTTATTACTGCAATGATTCTGGTCCTTCCATGGTCTGCTCTCTCTGCCCCAATTACTCTTGACAGCAGGTACACAATGAACAGTGAACTATGCATGATGATTACAGCTGAAACCAGCTTTGTCCAATGACAGCAACACCTACGGCTGCCACCTACTGAATTCTACTGTTTGGATGAGGAATCGCGATACATTTGTCATTATTATTTACAACTAAACGTTTCCGCGTGCACCGTGTGTAGGCCTAAGCGTGCATGCGTCCCTCTTGCACGTGTCGTCTGATAACTCGATCATGCTCCTCTTAAATCTAGTCAACGCAAGGGGGGAATTACCTCTCCTCGTCTGGACTCATGGCCAGGCCGGGTGACCAGCGCCGTGCGTCCGATCACCACTGCTATGTCCTCCACGAAGCAGCAGTCAGGGTAGCCTTCGTCAGCTGGGAGCGAGATCAACTTCACACCGCATTTCATCAGAGCCTTGGCATTATCGTTCCACTGCGTCCGTGCTCGCTCAACATCAACAGGACTTGCGCACTTCGCTAGGGACAAGCCCTCTGTGATGCTACGGGGAACAGCACGCAGCAGTGCGTGAGTGAACGTCGTCCATTTCGTGAAAAGTTCGGCCATGGTTTGTCTTGCTGTCGATCTGGATCTGGAAAATGGGCGTCGTTCAGCGAGCAACTAAACAGTCCAGTCTAGTTGGCCAAGTGCGCACAAAGATTATTATGTGTAACCTATAATCTTTGGTGCGCATGTCAAGAGCCTTGTTCAAGAGGCGCAGCAATGTGCAGCGCTGCACAGCGCTTGCGCCGTGAAACGGCTTTTCCTATTTTTAGAATAGCAACGGCGCGACGCTTACAAAATCTGTGAAAGACACGGTCGACTGTTTTTGGAGCAGAAAGTTTTTTGTTTCTACAATGGTGACCTCCTGCTGTGTGAAGAACTGCCACAATCTTTCTTTATCCATAAGAACAATAAAAATACAGCCAGAGAACTACCAGAATCGGCGATAGGCCCTGGACGCCTAAGCAAGCCGAAGAATTCTATTCTATTCTATTCTATTCTATAATCAGCATGACAGAGAGAATGATCGACGTGTTTTTTTTGTCGTACCGCGTACGTGTTGCAACGCGAAAAGGCAAGGAAATGCTGGATCTCACAACTCAAACTAAAGGCGCCGTGAGTGGATCGCTCAACTAAACCTGAAGTCACTCACTTTTGACACTAAGGCAGATCGATTTGTTTGTTCGGATCACTTTGTAAATAATGAGAATTTGTTATGTTTTGCGTTTTGTAACTTATCAAACACTAGAAAAGACGGAAAGATAGTATGCAGGACAGATTACAGGGGAGAAAGAAAGGCCAAGATGTCGCAGAGACTAATTAACAACAGTGTTTTGTTCTGTTACCTGATTTGACTTTTTGATTCTACAAAACAGCAATATCAATTGCATCGATATTCATATAAACATACGGGACGGTAAAATCTCATCCTACACAGTCCTATTTCACGGTCACTTGTAAGTTGTCGCTGCGAACGAGGCCTATTCACAAAACGTCGACCCCACCCCCCTCCATCCCCCTTCTCCCCTCTATCCCCCTCCCCCTCCATCCCCCTTCCCCCTCCTTAATGCCTTTTGGAAATACATGTACAACTGCACTCAGCCCATCCATGTGATGGGTGTGCTAGATAAGATGCATTCTAGTAAACTAGAGATTTCGCCTACCGGCAAAAGTACTACTGACTCGGGTTTACAGAATGGATAAGATGCAGACCATGCACGAGGGACGACACATCTCTGTCCATGATAGCAACTGTGTGTGTGTGTGTGTGTGTGTGTGTGTGTGTGTGTGTGTGCGTGCGTGAGTGTGTGAGTGCATGCGTGCGTGCATGCGTGCATGAGTGTGTATGTGTCTGTGTGTGAGAGAGAGACAGACTAACACAGAGACACATACTCACACAAACATACACACACACACACACACACACACACACACACACACACACACACACACACACAAAGACAGACACACACATATGCAATGACATACAAACCTGATTAAAAATAAACCTTTTTTTCTCACTGAAAATGTTTTAAAAATTGACATACGAAATTGTATTCATAGGGCAGGTACTTTCTTTTTCTGTCTTTTATTTGCACGATCGAAGACAAGTTTAGGTTGGCCAAAAAAGAAGGTCATTTGGGTCACCAGAACCTTTTTTCCCCTCATTGTTCACATGAAGCTACCTAATTATACGTGGCCTTTCTTTAAAGACACGCGCGCGTGTACACACACACACACACACACACACACACACACACACACACACACACACACACACACACACACACGTGTAGTCTTAATCTGGCCCACTAAACATTTTTAAATAATGTATTTGGAGTGTGTGAATGTAGACTTGGTGTCAGACACACAGTGGTGGATTGTGTGAGTGCAGACTTAGTGTCAGACTCACAGTGGTGGAGTGCGTGAGTACACATGCAAACATGAGGAATTTGCAAAGTGATCCGAACAAACAAATCGATCTGCCTTAGTGTCAAAAGTGAGTGACTTCAGGTTCAGTTGAGCGATCCACTCACGGCGCCTTTGAGTTGTGAGATCCAGCATTTCCTTGCCTTTTCGCGTTGCAACACGCGGTACGACAAAAAAAGAAAACGTCGATCATTCTCTCTGTCATGCTAATTGTGGCAGTTCTTCACACAGCAGGAGGTCACCATTGTAGAAATAAAAAAACTTTCTGCTCCAAAAACAGTCGATTGATCGTCTGTGACAGGACGGGTAGGATCTCGTCAATACACTCAACTATAGGGGTGTGGTAACAGGGTCAAGGTCACAGGAGGTTGGGTTCGTACTGCGGATGGTCTTGAGGACCGCACTAGCCTCAACCGGGCTGAACTGAAGGAGGGGAGATACTGGGTCATCACTAACAGGCGCACCTGCAACAGCAGACATGTCAACGTTGCTTCGAATATCGGACACCTTGGACACAAAAAAGTCACGAAACATCTGAGGTAACAACGACATTGGTGATGAAGGGAGAGTAGTACAACGGGTCTTGTTCATGAGCCTGTTCATAATGGAAAATAATTGACCGCAAGTGGTAGAAGCACATATTTTTGCATTGGAGTACACTGTCTTAGCCGTATCGACTAGATGATTGATCTTGTGCTTGAAAGAACAAAAAAAATTCTTTGTGAACAGTCAAACCAGAATGCAGCCACTGTCGCTCAGCTTGTCGCTTTTTCTGCTTCAAAGCACGGAGTTCGGCAGCGATGGTGCTATACCACGGGGTGGAGCGACGCTGAGGGTCCTTGCGCTGCGCTGCTGGGGCGTGACTGTCAAGGACAGAGCGGAGGTGATCACACAACTCATCAGCTGATGGCGCGGGTGACGCAGCAGCCAGAGCAGCCACATCATGTTTGAACACAGACAACGATCCTTTTGAAAGACAAATAAACAAAAACAAACCTAAAACCCCCAGCAATAACGACGACGACAACAACGATAACAGCTGAGGGCTTGTAGGCTCTCATCGGCAATGGCGCATGCGACCTGCAAGCGTAATCCACGATGGAGAATGGAATGGCTAGGAAGACTTCAAGAACGCGTGTCCCCCCCCCCCCCCCCCCTGGATCACAACGATACCGAAGGTTGGAGGCCCTGGTCCCTGGACAACCCAGGCGTCATGTGAAAAGAAGTTTACACCCTCGCGGATTTCTGCTGGACGAAAATAATTACTCGGTGACATTTTAGCGCTGCTGTCGTGCGAAAATATGTCGTATCATGGGGAAACAAACCAAACCAAACCAAAACACAACCTCTCACGCGCACTTCGATTGGACAGTATCAGGCTATTGTCAAGCCTGCCTTGAGGCTACAGGAGGTAAAGGAAGGCCAACAGGGACCACTGAAGGAGACCCTTGCAATGCATCATTTTTTCTCTACCTGGTTCGATTACAAAAATTACACTGGGAACTGTCCTTGACGTTGTTTACTGTCAGGAGAGACGGTGAGCAAGAGATAGGTGATGATTTTTCTACTTGATTAGAAGATGAATGTAGATATATTTCTTGCAGGGTGGATGTGGAATTTGGCGAGCTTGTAGTCAGACTGACTGACCCCGTTTGGGGCTGCCCTCAGGTGAGCCATTGGAATAGACCCCGAGAGCCCAGCCGCCTGCCTTTGGTTCCAGCCGTTGTGGAGGTCATCGAGTAGCTCCAAACTCAAGTTGCACTCCAGCTGTGTTGGCAACAGCATGCCGGATCGCGCAGTCGGTAGCTATGAGCGTGTTGGTGAGAAATTACAAGTTGGAGATGTGGTTTTTGATCCAATCAAAGTGCTGCTTTCTCCACACCTGCTGCAATCAAGAGTTGAGCCTGATGTGGCCGCGGAGTTTACCAGGTGCTGTGCTGTATTAACACCTGCCTGAAGAAAACGCCGGATTGCTCAATTCAACAGCAACCCAAGTCAAGTTGCTCTCTCATGAAAAATGATTTCTGATTGTTTAATCTTCAAGTGGTCCAATTCAAACATGCCCCCTTTTATCGTACATTCCCATCAAACAGGACTGGAATGATCAGTCACATATATCTTAAACTTAGCTTGATGTAGTGCCTTTCAGAAGACTCGGTCAGTATGGTACATTCACAACCACTTAACAGAGCTGTGTAATTAATATATTTTAGATCATCATTTGCTGTGGGTTATCACCATCTTCGATATCCTGCCAAATGCAATCTTGTATTATTTCCCATTAAACTACCACATTCTGCCCATATTAATGAATACATCTGGCAAATCATTTAGAAAGAAAAGACAAGCAACTGATAGTGAATATTGTTTATTGCTCTTTTTGAAGGTGCCGATTCAATGTCTTTAAGATCTGATTATTTCCCTAATAAAATATCAATACAGTCCTAACATTTTTGTACATGTAGGTTCTGCAAAGCATAATTAAGGTAGCAGTGATCAGATACAATGTGATACTTACCAAAAATCACACAAATCAGAGCTACATATCCCTGAAGACCACAATATCACATGACATATTGATTGTACATGTATATCCAATCACTAAATAGTTCTCTGGCATTTGCATAAATCAAACATTCATCAAAACCATCAATTAGCCTGCCAATGTATGCCCTCAACATATCCACACCCATAAAACATGGGTACATGCCGATTGGCCTAAATTCGTTTCGCCTAATCCATCAAATTTAGGCGTAACCGCCGCCACTGCACCTAGCGTCAATTTTTGCTCGTTTCGCCTAATGTAGCGTTTCGCCTAATGTTTCATTACTCTCGAATGTTGCCCTTCGTTTTTTCTGCACGAATATCGCCTAATGTTTCATTACTCTCGAATATCAATTCTTGCATGTTTTTTTCCTGCGAGGGGAAATCTGCTCATGTCCGATTTTATGAAAATTGTTTGATAAGAATTAAATGAACACTATTGCGTTGATGAGTATTCAACTCACTTCAGGTATGAAATAAACACAATTTTTTGCACGGGGCCACAGATCACGGTTGTTGGATGCCATTAGCAGATGGTTTCTCATGTTGTCTGCTCCTAACTTCCGGTCAGTGCGCTGACCGCGCTCAGCTTCTGGAGGGGGGTCTGGCAATTGCCAGCCCCAGTGCGTGAACGCACGCGCAGGAATCAGGTCATTCCTGAATTGTCCCAGGGAGAACTGGCATCAACTCAAAATTTTTCTTGAGGGAAGAGGAACGGAGAACGAGACGATCTGCCTACGAGATATAACGGCGAGTACTTATGATCTTTTCGATCGAATTTTTATCGGTTCCTCAGTTTTTCTCTACGTGCAGTTGTGTGTTGATGCCGTGAGAGTGCATTCGTTACTCGGATATTCACATGTGCGGAGANNNGTCATTCAATTACTGTGTATATTCCCGTGGGCATGCGATTTTATATGAAATCTTTTTATGAGTGTGTTTTAACATGTCATTCAATTACTGTGTATATTCCTGTGTGCATGCTATTTTATATTTTTTTACATGTCATTCAATTACTGTGTATATTCCCGTGGGCATGCGATTTTATATGAAATCTTTTTATGAGTGTGTTTTAACATGTCATTCAATTACTGTGTATATTCCTGTGTGCATGCTATTTTATATTTTTTTACATGTCATTCAATTACTGTGTATATTCCCGTGGGCATGCGATTTTATATGAAATCTTTTTATGAGTGTGTTTTAACATGTCATTCAATTACTGTGTATATTCCTGTGTGCATGCTATTTTATATTTTTTTACATGTCATTCAATTACTGTGTATATTCCCGTGGGCATGCGATTTTATATGAAATCTTTTTATGAGTGTGTTTTAACATGCTATTTTATATGATGTTATTAATGTTAGAAATACAGTAACACATTGCAAATTAAAACGTGTTGGGATTTGATTGTGCGTGTTGCAAGGTCACACTCTCCCTTAGGCGAAACTTGATTTTAGGCGAAACGACCCCCTATGACAACATGTAGGCGAACCGAATTCAAGCGAACTGAAATTAGGCGAAACGAATTTAGGCCAATCGGGCTGCACCGTAAAAAATGACCAGGGCCCGTATTCACAACGGCGATTTATCTTTTTAACACTCGATTTATCCCCTAAGCCCGGGTTATCTTGATCGGTTAGATAAGGAACGCTCGTCAGATGATCCTAGGTTGCGCTTTGCTATATATACTGGTTTCCAGCCAAGGGAGAGCGGAACAGGCAGTTGGAATCGTCTGAGTTTAGAGATAAATCGGGGTTAAAATAAATCGCCGATAAATCGCCGTTGTGAATACGGGCCCAGGACAATTATTTCAAAATCACAGATATTGGGAAAATTTCTGGCAAAGATGACATCTTTCACAAAGAAAGTTGTGCATCCACAGACCTGTTTACCCCTAAAACTTTGCATGTGTAGTTTGTGTGAGCAAAAGTGAAGAAATATGTAGTTTTGTAATTGAATGTGTAGAATTTCCGGGGTCGGCTCTCTATTGCGGGGGGGGGGGGGGGGGGGGCGCTATTGCTATTTTTTGGTCAAAAGTTCTTAAGACCATTTTGATTCTTTTCTCCTAAAACGCAAAAAAACCACATAATTTTTGTTACTTTTTTTTAAACTTTGAAATTTTTTCGTTTTTTTTTTCTATTGCGGGGGATCGCTATTGCGGGATTTTTTGGGTCAAAAGTTCTTAATTCCATTTTGATTCTTTTGTCCTAAAACGCCTAAAAAAACCATAACATTTTTGTTACTTAAATTTTTTTTTCGGGTTTTACTGATAGCGCT
Source organism: Theodoxus fluviatilis (assembly GCA_034096865.1). Lineage (NCBI taxonomy): Eukaryota > Metazoa > Mollusca > Gastropoda > Cycloneritida > Neritidae > Theodoxus > Theodoxus fluviatilis. The sequence continues at coordinate 26,692 of JAWQFJ010000961.1, forward strand.
CAGCCTAGGCCGCACCCACCACCCCGCCTGACTGACTTAGCCTGTCCGGGGAGTTTCACCTAAACCCGGACGCGTTACTTTTTGTCACTTTTGTGTCCAACATCAGCGTCGGGCCCTGGACAGACCTGGGTACCCCAAATTTTGCCTCAGCGTACTCACTGGTTCAGATAAGCGTATTTTTATAAAACTGTGCGTATTTTTTGCGCTGACCGACAATTGCAAAAATGCAGCTTTTGGTTTGCATACAAAGAGGCAATGCAAGTGAAGAGTTACCTCCCCCTTGACCGCTAAATCCGGCTGCTTAGTTGAAGCGAAACTATGGGAGAGAGAGAGGGAGGGAGAGAGATAGGGAGGAGAGAGAGAGAGAGAGAGAGAGAGAGAGAGAGAGAGAGAGAGAGAGAGAGAGAGGAGAGAGAGAGAGAGAGAGAGAGGAGAGAGAGAGAGAGGAGAGAGGGAGGGAGAGAGAGAGAGAGAGGAGAGGGAGAGAGAGAGAGAGAGAGAGAGAGAGAGAGAGAGAGGGAGAGAGAGAGGAGAGAGAGAGAGAGAGAGAGGAGAGAGAGAGAGAGAGAGAGGAGAGAGAGAGGAGAGAGAGAGAGGGGAGAGAGAGGGAGAGAGGGAGAGAGAGAGAGGGGGGGGGAGAGAGAGAGAGAGAGAGAGGAGAGAGAGAGAGAGAGAGAGAGAGAGAGAGAGAGAGAGAGAGAGAGAGAGAGAGAGAGAGAGAGAGAGAGAGAGAGAGAGAGAGAGAGAGAGAGAGAGAGAGAGAGAGAGACAGAGAGAGACACAGAGAGAGAGAGAGAGAGACACGCACCAAGCACGCTCCTCCCTGCAAATGTTATTTTTAAGATTGCCTGACCCACTTCTTACTCCAGTATCATGTAGCAGCGCGGCTACACTAAACACATTCTAGTAAACTAGAGATTTCGCCTATCGGCAAAAGTATACTGACTCGGGTTTACAGAATGCACTAAACAGCCCTGGGAACGGCTGTGCGCTGCGGGATGCCTAGGTGACCAGTGTCCTCCTGTAGGGATACATAGTTTCGCTTCAACAGCCCGATTCAGCGCCTGCTGGACGGCCGTGGCACGCGGGTTGGCAGTAAAACATGGGTCGGAAAAAAAATCTGTCAAGCGAGATGATGAAAATTGCGGATTGTGATATGCGTAGCCGAAACAATACCGTTTGCGTAGGAAACAATAGACTTGCGTAGTTGCGTAGTATAGTATGCAAATGCGTAGTTTACTACGCTCAATGCGTAGAGTAAACAGGTCTGCATCCATCAAAGACTAAGTGAAACCCTGCTTAAGAACCCAGTGTCACCCTGACGGTGTAACATATGGCTGGCGCAACTCAATGCCCCCTTCATTAACCGGAACCCCTGGCTGCTGTGCTTCTGGATCATCTCAAGTCCTGCAAGAATGAGCTCAAAAGGTGCCATCAGGGTTGATAGTGACAACACGATTTTCTTTCCGAGCCTTCTCCGCTGCAAAGACCAGAAGGTGGCTGGCCAGAGTGTCTTCAGCTCCAGTTGTGATCAGGTCTTTGCAGTTTTCCTGGAAAAGAACCAATACGAAATAAGCAGACCTAGAAACCACACAACAGATGAGTTGTCTTTGTTCTTGACATATATGTGTATCCCATTGAATAAGATCAAGTTTGTGATCGACATGGTGGAAATATTCTTCTCAGATTTGGGAACAAGGGGCCAAGTTTTCTGGCACTTTCTCAATGAAATCTTACATGATCTTGAACAGGACCAGAAAATAGCCAGAATGCTCTCAGAAGTGGAGACTGCTCAATTGCCTCCAAGTTAAATCATCTGGGACCAGGATGTAAAGTCCAAACTTGAGTGGAAGATAGCCACAGGAGGAACAGATCGACATGCACTACTAGCTTTGAAACTTGGCATTGACAGTCCTACCCGTAGGGCCTTGATGAAAGCCTCCATCAGATAGAAGTCGGCACCCCCATGCCCTCGAAGGAAGGGAACTGTGGGAGTTGATATGTTCACTTGTGCTGGAATTGAATGCACAGAACTCACATAGCATAATGCATTTCCATATGATCACCATCACAAACCTGTCTGGAAATGAGGTTAACTAGAGCTTCTGGTAAAGGATTCCTTAATGAGAGACAGCTACTGAGCAACATGGACTGACTGCCTGATGTGATTTCACTGTGACTCTGCCATGGCTTGACAACCTATAGGCAGGGTTTCAGCATGTAATGTCCCATATCACCTGGCTTGACAACCTATAGGCAGGGACTTCAGCATGTAATGTCCCATATCACCTGGCTTTGCTTCTTGCTGCCATTCCGACTGTCAGCTAAGCCTCAGCTACTCCCTTTGAAATTTCTCTACTCAAGACTCATTGTTAATAAATTTGCCAGTCAAGTGACAACATTGGGGCAGAGTTGCCTAATGTTCCCCATGCAGTAGCTGAATTTAGTGGAAGAACTGGTCTGCTGTCACACACCTTTGTTGGCTGCAAGGGTGGTATGGGCATTGCAGCAGGAGTTCAGTACAGTTATAATGTTTTAGGGCATTACACGCTAGTTGAAATTAACCCTTCAAGTGTGATAAGTCAATGAACCTGCAGTAAGTGGCAGGTAATGCAGACAGGTTTAATGATATAAAGGCTTTAGAATCCAGGCAGCCTACACATCTACTTGGTGCACTCTTCTTCTTTTTTTTCTCTCTCTCTCCAGATTTGTACATAAATTCAAAGGCACAATATGATATTTTGATTGAGGAAATGAGAAAAATATAGGCGCCTTAGAAGGTTTCTGCCTAAAGTTACAGTGAATCAATATCAAAATCTATCAATTCAAACATTGAAACAAAAATCTGGCTCTACACAGAGAGGTGATGTGACAAGCAAAGCAGCCAATGCAATGCTCTCTACTGGACGGCTTTGGCTGGCATGCCCTGATTCTAAAGTCCTGCCCAGCGTTTTCTTCCATCGTTTGTCAACAGCTCCTAGACGAAGTTTATTGATTATATTCCAAAGATTTTCTAATTAGCAGAGAGAAGATTGGTAACAAAAGGAACAAACAGAAAACCAACATTACAATTATCACCACCACCACCATCTTCTCAGAGTATTCCAAAAAAGTTCAAATGATAGAAACTGACTGAAAGAGCTTTAATTAATTAATAAATAAGATCCAAGATGAAAACTCTCTGCAGAAATCATAATTACATAGAATGGGAATAGTGAAACCAAAGTCATCCATCACAGCCCTTACAAAAAATAAAAATTTAGAAGTTCACTCACTTGTTCTCTGTGTGACAAAATCAAATACTGACATTTCTCCAGGATCAACATTGCACCGAATCTCCCCCTGAAACAAATCACAGCTCCATGCATGATATGAAGCTGATGAGCACCAGTATGCAATTTCACTGATCACAAACAAGAAAGGAGGGGCATGGGGGTTTAGGGGTTGGGGTTGGGGTTGGGGTGGGGTGGATGGAATGTGGGGATTTGGAAGGCTTGTAATGATTAGTCTAGTGTTATAATTAGGCAGAACCATAAAAATCATCTACTAACTAAAAATAAAACTTCCTGAAAGTAGAGC
>JAWQFJ010000961.1:30280-41777 GCA_034096865.1 Theodoxus fluviatilis
CTGCAATCTGATCGTGCATGGACAAGGTCTGGTCAATGTGAACACCGAGATACCTAACTGAGCTCTTGAATGGAATAGAGCAAGCCCCAATGACTGTGAAGTCACTCCCCACAAGCCCAGGACGTGATGCTGCACCGACAGGTACAACTTCAGTTTTATCTGTGTTGAGCATCAGTTTGTTGCTGTTCATCCATGAAAGTACATCGTCAACACATGTCTCAATATCTGACTGCACAGAAGAACAAGAAGGGCAAAGCCCATAGGACTCACATGCTTGACCTTGACCTTGACATGACCTTGACCTTCAGGTGACCTTCAAGGTCAAGGTCAAACAACTAAACCTACCAATGACATCATACACAAAGAAATGCTTTACACATTTTTCCTACCAAAATACATGTGACCTTGACCAAAGGTCAAGGTCATCCAAGGTCATGCAACACAAAGCTGTTAATTCAAGACATAGGAAGCACAATGGTGCTTATTGGCACTTTCTACCATGAGATATGGTCACTTTTAGTGGTTCACTACCCCATTTTGGTCACATTTCATAAGGGTCAAAGTGACCTTGACCTTGATGATATGTGACCAAATGTGTCTCATGATGAAAGTATAACATGTGCCCCACATAATTATTAAGTTTGAAACAGTTATCTTCCATAGTTCAGGGTCAAGGTCACTTCAAAATATGTATACAATCCAACTTTGAAGAGCTCCTGTGACCTTGACCTTGAAGCAAGGTCAACCAAACTGGTATCAAAAGATAGGGCTTACTTTGCCCTATATACCATATATAGGTAAGGTATCCAATCTAAAAACTTCAGAGAAAATTGAGAAAATGTGAAAAATGACTGTTTTTTAGACAACATTTATGGCCCCTGCGACCTTGACCTTGAAGCAAGGTCAAGTCACTATGTATGTTTTTTGAGGCCTTGTCATCATACACCATCATGTCACATTTGGTGTTGATAGACTTAATAGTCTCCGAGAAAAATCCAACGTTTAAGTTTTTTACGGACGGACGCCCGCCCGGACGGACGCCCGCCCGGACGGACGGACGACACGGCTCAGTACATAGACTCACTTTTGCTTCGCATGTGAGTCAAAAATCACCAATTTGTGCACTCTTTGACAATTCAGTGTCATCTGCATACTTATGAAAATCACACTCATGTCTTGATATTACATCTGAAAGGGGTTGGTAGTACAATGTAAACAAAACAGGACCTAAGACAGAACCCTGTGGGACGCCAAAAACAAGTGGGGTTGGGGCTGACATGACGCCGTCAACAATGACGGACTGAGACCGATCATGAATGTAGGACGCAAACCAGTCGAGAACGGTGCCACGGAATCCAAAAGATAGCTCTAAACGCTTCAGGAGGATGGCGTGGTCAAGCGTATCGAACGCTGCACTGAGGTCCAACAACGCCATGAGTGACACGCGTTTCTCATCCGCGTTCACAAGCAGACCATCAAGGACACTCGGTACAGCGGTCTCAGTGCTGTGACCCTTCCTGTACCTGGACTGGCATGCGTCCAACAAATCATTATCAGCGAGGTGCTTCTGTAACCGAGCCAGGACAACCTTTTCAAGAATCTTTGAAATAAATGAAAAATTTGACACCGGTCTATAGTTTTTCAGATAAAAGAGAACAGGTAGAGAGAGAGAGAAACAGAAAACACAGAGAGAGAGAGAGAGAGAGAGAGAGAGAGAGAGAGAGAGAGAGAGAGAGAGAGAGAGAGAGAGAGAGAGAGAGAGAGAAAGAAACAGAGACAGAGACAGACACACAGAGAGAGAGATGGACTGATGGAGCAATTGGCAGACAACAAACAAATGTGTGTGTTCACACACACACACACACTCTCTCTCTCTCTCTCTCTCTCTCTCTCTCTCTCTCTCTCTCTCTCTCTCTCTCTCTCTCTCTCTCTCTCTCTCTAACTCTAACATACAGACAGGCAGAGGCAGGAAGGGCAAGAAGCAGACAGGCAGGAAGTAGGAAGTACCTTGGTCCCATATACTTTAGTTTCCCGAAAGCACAGTCTGCTTGTGAAGGCCACCATGGTGAGAGATGCTATAGCTCCACCCTCAAACTGGAAGTTCACCACCTGGAATGAAACACAAGATTAATCAACATGGAGAGACTGTTTGTTTGTTTGCTTGTCTGTTTTGCAGCAGTACTGTTTCTCCTGGACTAATTCAAAAATACCCTCTCAGATTCACTATAAAAACTGCTGACAATATCTCTGAAAACCTAAGAGCAAACTAAAAGTGCCCAAGTTAGCAGTTTTGCCATTACCAGTTATTTCCAGAAAGTGTTTGCACTATTTATGCACTATCATTCAACCAAATGCTTTTTTTTTCTTTTTGCCATCCAAGATATGCACGCTGTCGGAGTTTTCAGTGACTGTTCCATGAATGCACTAAAGAGCACACCGAGAGCGCAAACCTCTGCCAAGAAAGCCACTATTCTCTTCCATGACCTGTATAATTTAGGCAGTGTGTTCCGCTAGCCAGGCTGGAAGATACAAAGCTTCATTCATTTTAGCTCCTGCTGGCAGTCTCTGAGTGTGGAATGCATATTCTATTACTTTATTTGAAGAGGATACACTTGAACTTATCATCCATCTTCCAGTGGTCCTCTGTGTAAAAAAGTCCCCCCCTCTCTCTCTGTGTCTCTCTCTGTCTCTCTCTCTCTGTCTCTCTCTCTCTCTCTCTCTCTCTCTGTCTCTCTCTCTCTCTGTCTCTCTCTCTCTCTCTCTCTCTCTCTCTCTCTGTGTCTCTCTCTCTCTGTGTCTCTCTCTCTCTCTCTGTCTCTCTCTCTGTGTCTCTGTCTCTCTCTCTGTGTCTCTATCTCTCTCTCTTTGTCCCTCTGTCCCCCTGTCCCCTCTCTCTCTCTCTCTCTCTCTCTCTCTCTCTCTCTCTCTCTCTCTCTCTCTCTCTCTCTCTCTCTCTCTCTCTCTCATCTCTTTAGATCACATATGCCGGCATAATCAATACTTTGATGTCATCAACTTAGGGATGCGTGATAAAATTTCCCTTTATGGTTGTAATTTGGAATCGAGATGACAGAAAACCTCCCAAATGTAATGGACTGATCCTTGGCTGAAACTCTGACCTTGGCTGAAACCCTGACCTTGGCTGAAACCCTGACCTTGCACCGAATTTCCTCTGAATTCATCTTGAACTTTTGGAGTCATTTTGCCAAATAATGAACAAACAAACAAACAAACAAACAAACAAATTAACCAAGGAAATAAATAACCTCCTTGGTGGAGGTATGAATGAATGAATGAATTAATGAATGAACGAACGTTTATTTTGTAAGGTCCTAACAGCCTTATTAGGCTATGTAAGGTCTCAACTCTTGTAAAAAAAAAGTGACAGCATAAAATAAAGTAAGATGTACTTATTCATTTGTAAAACATCCATCCATACATAGAAATAGCTGTGCACATACATTCACATATAGATATACAATACACAGATGTATATTCATGTTAACTATTATAAACAATTAAAACTTGTTATCAAATACCACATAAATATATATCCAAGCATATGTGAACAATATTACAAATACCTAAAAGTTATTATAGAAACTAATAGATTTCAAGACTTCAGGTGACCTTCAAGGTCAAGGTCAAACAACTAAACCTAGCAATGACATCATACTATAGGAACTGCTTTACACATTTTTCCTACCAAAATACATGTGACCTTGACCCAAGGTCAAGGTCATCCAAGGTCATGCAACACAAAGCTGTTAATTCAAGACATAGGAAGCACAATGGTGCTTATTGGCACTTTCTACCATGAGATATGGTCACCTTTAGTGGTTCACTACCCCATTTTGGTCCCATTTCATAAGGGTCAAAGTGACCTTGACCTTGATGATATGTGACCAAATGTGTCTCATGATGAAAGTATAACATGTGTACTACAATGTTATGAAGTTTGGAAGAGTTATCTTTCATAATTCAGGGTCAAGGTCACTTCAAAATATGTATACAATCCAACTTTAAAGAGCTCCTGTGAACTTGAACTTGAAACAAGGTCAAGTCACTATGTATGTGTTTTGACGCCTTGTCATCCTACACCCTCATGCCAAATTGGGTGTTGATAGACTTAATAGTCTCCGATAAAAATCCAACATTAACGTTTTTTTACGGATTACAGGACGCTGGGACCCCCGGACGCCCGGATGGACGACCCGGGTGACCTAGTATGAAAGTATAACATGTGTACTACAATGTTATGAAGTTTGGAAGAGTTATCTTCCATAGTTCAGGGTCAAGGTCACTTCAAAATATGTATACAATCCAACTTTAAAGAGCTCCTGTGACCTTGACCTTGAAGCAAGGTCAATCAGTCTGGTATCAAAAGATAGGGATTACTTTGCCCTATACACCATATATAGGTCAGGTATCCAATCTCAAAAACTTCAGAGAAAATTGGGAAAATGTGAAAAATGGCTGTTTTTTAGACAACATTTACGGCCCCTGCGACCTTGACCTTGAGGCAAGGTCAAGTCACTATGTATGTTTTTGATGCCTTGTCATCATACACCATCATGCCAAATTGGGTGTTGATAGACTTAATAGTCTCTGAGAAAAATCCAACGTTAACGTTTGTTATGGACGACAGGACGCCCGGACGCCCGGACGGACGAAACGGGTGAGTACATAGACTCACTTTTGCTTCGCATGTGAGTAAAAAATGATGATCTTTTTAAACATTCAAAATACTGAGACTTGTAAAAATAGATGTATCTAAATCTAAGTAAAGTACTGGGCATTCCACCACAATATGGGCCAACGGTTCCAGTACAGCAGACAGCCCTGGAGAGAATACATGACCCACTGAAAATCATCTTTCAAACAATGTTGGCAGTAAGATGGATGGATGGATGGAGTTTTAAGGCCTATCACCCTCTGCAGGCTATGTAAGGCCATTGAGCACGAAAATCATGAGAATAGTTCAGAGTAAGCGCAAATCAAGCCACGATGTCCCTAGCTATTCATCTCTTACAGATCGCGTAGAGACAAGGTGGGTCTATTCTAACCCCCAACCCACAGGCAGTAGGAACCTTCAACATCAGGACAACTGGTCTCTGTTCAGCCAACAAGGAACCATTGCTGGCTTTGGTAACTTCCATTTAGAGAGGTCATGCAGCAGGAGCTGAGAAGAGGCAAACCATTGATGTGGCAGATAGTGGATGGATGGATGGATTTTTACAGCCTATCAGCCTTTGTGGGCTATGTAAGACCAAAGACCACAAAAATCATGAGATCCACTTTGTGTAAGAGCAAGTCATGATTTCCCTAATTATTTGTTTTTTGGTGAGTCTCACAAGGAGACATGGCGGGTCAACCCACAGGTGGATGGCTGACAGTGGCTACAGTGACATGGCGGGTCAATCCACAGGTGGATGGCTGACAGTGGCTACAGTGACATGGCGGGTCAACCCACAGGTGGATGGCTGACAGTGGCTACAGAGACATGGCGGGTCAACCCACAGGTGGATGGCTGACAGTGGCTACAGTGACATGGCGGGTCAACCCACAGGTGGATGGCTGACAGTGGCTACAGAGACATGGCGGGTCAACCCACAGGTGGATGGCTGACAGTGGCTACAGAGACATGGCGGGTCAACACAGGTGGATGGCTGACCGTGGCTACAGAGACATGGCGGGTCAACCCACAGGTGGATGGCTGACCGTGGCTACAGAGACATGGCGGGTCAACCCACAGGTGGATGGCTGACCGTGGCTACAGAGACATGGCGGGTCAACCCACAGGTGGATGGCTGACCGTGGCTACAGAGACATGGCGGGTCAACCCACAGGTGGATGGCTGACAGTGGCTACAGAGACATGGCGGGTCAACCCACAGGTGGATGGCTGACCGTGGCTACAGAGACATGGCGGGTCAACCCACAGGTGGATGGCTGACCGTGGCTACAGAGACATGGCGGGTCAACCCACAGGTGGATGGCTGACCGTGGCTACAGAAACATGGCGGGTCAACCCACAGGTGGATGGCTGACCGTGGCTACAGTGTCTGGAATCTGACAACACCATGTGCTGTGCATAAGCATGAACATTGCATGCATACTTTGGGGATATAGTTTACTGAGGTGGACACTGGAATAACCCTTGAGCTGACTCTCATCACACTTGACAATGTTAATGGCGTTATTAGCTGTGTGAAAGTACTCTAGGAAACTGACGAGAACGCATATTAAAATTAATTTGTTTAGTTAATTCTCTTTTGAGACAGAAAAGAGCATGTAACTAGTCCAAGTGCAATTAAATGTGACCCCTCAGTACAAAGCGAGACACTCAGCCCCGTGGCTTGATCCGAGTTTTCCTTGCAGAACACTGGAGGGGGTCCACTCCATTGATTTTGAGATTCTTATCAATGTGAGGTCTCTAACCATTCTTTCATGCTTGTCGCAAGCCGGACCAGCTCGCTTTACTGAAAGGTCAAAGGTCTGGGGAAATTCACTATGATCCACTTGTGACACTCTCTCACACAGTCATTCCATCAAAGAACAAACACGAGACAGAAAGACAGTGAGGTCATAGGTCAAATTGCCAAAATCTTTTAATTACCATGCCAGGGTGATGGAGGAATGAATCAACATTAACGTGAGGGATAAATCAAGCAGAAGCAACAATACTCATAATCATAATCATGTAAAAGAACGAATGGCCCGCCAGCCTATCAAAGGTAACTTGTCTGACAGTCCTTCACTCTTGTCTCGGCTGCTGCTCTTGAACGAGCTGCATGTCGATCATGGTGCAATCGCTCAGATCTTACGAGGGCCCCTGCCCTTGGGAATCTTCGTCGCAGCGGTTCTTGATGCAATGGAGGGAAAGAAGGGGGGGAGGGGAAGGGGAAGCAATTGTATTCGATCACAAGCACAACCATAGCAAACCAATTTGTATTCTTTCAAAGAGGCTTCTGCCTTTTCTCTCAGTTGTCGGTATTCGTTCTGTACGGACGGCTTCGGGCGTCACAAGCCCGTCTTCACCCGGAGAGATGGACACAGGCATTGCAAGTGTCTTCACCTGGAGAGATGGACACAGGCATTGCAAGTGTCTTCACCTGGAGAGATGGACACAGGCGTTGCAAGTGTGTCTTCACCTAGAGAGATGGACACAGGCGTTGCAAGTGTGTCTTCACCTGGAGAGATGGACACAGGCGTTGCAGGCGTGGTATCTCCCCTCAACGTGGAGTGCAGGGAGGAAGGATGACAAAATATCTTGGCGAGGAGAGTGACGCAACCATCGGCGTCTCTTCTGGAGTGGCGAGGAATGACGCAAATTCTGGCGCGGAGAGTGACGCAATCCTCGGAGCGACGTTAGATCTTGATGTTAGTCGTCGGCGCTGGCGCTGGTTTTTAGGCATATTTATACATTCTGCATGAATGCGAGTGAACTCAGTCATTTTCCAGCCAATGGCAGGTCCCCCATATAAGACAAGGCCCCTCCCTCGCCAAGTCTCCAGTAGCGTTCTTCCTTCCAACCAATGGAAAACACTTTCCCGCGAACACAGGCATGGAAACTTTCGACTAAGCTACGGCTGGCGGAGCCATGATATTTTGCTATCATCTACGGCCGACGGAGCCATAATAAGTAAAAGAAGTAAACAACTTAAGCCAAAGGGGGAAGGGGTGACCTCGCCACAGTGCTATTCACATCAGTTGCTTTTACAGAAACCAAAGGTTATTCATGCTTGTTTGCATGATTTCAATACATGCCTAGCAAAAGATGTAAAAAATATTTCATTTCTTATGTGCATTTGTATCAAAATGAAGTTATTGGGAACTACAATGCTTAGTCAAGCATATCTCACTAATGTAAAAAAAAAAATTCACCATTAAAAAGCTTAATATCTCTATTTTTGGACCATGTAAACAACTCAACATCTGCAGAAGGTGCCGAGTGTTTTATTTTGGGGTGAGCTATCACAAATGTGTGTACTTATTTTCCTTGCCTGTACTCAAAATGAATTTCCACAGGGTTTTTGGTCAAACCTCATGAATGGCCTTGCCAGACGTATTTTCAATATGTCTGACTCAACGCCACTGGTGGCAAACAGAGCTTTGCCAAACCTGGGACCAAACAATGGATGGCGGTGGCCCATCAGTCAATGACATCAAGAATGCACTAGCTGTTCCCCTATTGTCTGAGTGTGGCTAATACAGTAAACCAATACACACAAATCACACACTACAGAGCACTGGAGGCACTGGAACCTCTCTGAGAGGGCGCTCTGGACAGCAGTCTTCCTCTTTTCTCTAACACTCAAGAGGTGGACCCTGAGACTGCTCTTGAGAGGAGTGACTGCCAACTTGCTGGATGCATGCTAAGGTAATCTGTCGCTGCCACAGCCTGCAACCTGCTTTGGGAATATGCCACGGTGCAATGTACCATACCAGCACTCTAAAACCTGCTTACTTACCTGGTTGGACATGACGTCGTTGTCCATGTCGTAAACACATCGGCCGTATGGTCCCGTCTTCAGTGCCTCCGTCACACTCTCAATGTCAGGCACATCAGCCAGTACACTGACAGGCCAGCCATCATTGCCCTGATGGAAAAGAAAAACAAAATGATCAGGCCATGCCAACAGCCCCTCTGTCCATACTGCATCCAATTACTTACTTGGTGCATCAGTATCACTAAATCAATGCACCTGTAGCAACATGAATGGCACATCATTCCATCAGGTATAAGTCCCGTTTCACTTTGTTTCAAAAGTTTACCTGGAAATCATACACAGAATGTCCTCACAACACCAGCAGGAAGAGAATTATTTCTTGAGAAAGCAAGGGAGGGAGATTGAGTGAGTCTGTGTGAGAGAGAGAGAGAGAGAGAGAGAGAGAGAGAGAGAGAGAGAGAGAGAGAGAGAGAGAGAGAGAGAGAGAGAGAGAGACAGAGACAGAGAGAGAGAGAGAGAGAGAGAGAGAGAGAGAGAGAGAGAGAGAGAGAGAGAGAGAGAGAGAGAGACATACAGACAGACAGACAGACAGACAGACAGACAGACAGACAGACAGACAGACAGACAGACAGACAGACAGACAGACAGATAGACAGACAGACTCACACACACACAGACAGACAGACAGATAGATAGTCAGAGGGATGGACAGAAGGGCAGACTGATGGACACAGACACACAAGCAGACAACCAGACACACATATAGAGAGGCACAGAAAAGCAGAGAGGCATGAGGAGTGGTAGAAAAAGGTTTATATGAGATCAGATATCTTTTCAAATGAATGTAATCTGAAACAAGACGACATCCTGAGATTTCCCCCGGCAATTTCAAGTTCTGCATGACCAATGAATGCCAAGAGAACAACTCACTCTCTTGACCGAGTCTAGGTACAGGCGCTTGGCAGAGTAGGGGCAGGCAGCCTCCACCTCCGCAGGGCAGTCCATGCAGCGTGACGCAGCCCCTTTTGGCTGCAAGAGACACAGACACTGATGTGACTGGGGAGCCAATGATGATGATGATGATGATGATGATGATGATGATGACGATGCATCATCATCATCATCATCATGAGCAGCATCATTAGCACCACACTAGTACTACTACTACCGCTACCACCACCGTTTTAATTGTCCTTGATCTCATCATCATCATCATTATTCATCAACAGTGATAGCAAAGATCTTACTATATAGTATGATCTTTGGTGATAGTAAGGGCCAAAATAGCAGTAGAAATGAAGACGAGTGAAAAGACAAATGACTAAACTAAGGGATAATCTCAAAAGTACTTTTCACATCTATCCGTGTTATGGCACTATATCAATTTTTCATCTTACCAACTGCTAATTTAAAAGAAATATTTGAGCCCAATGTAGGTCATCCACATGCATTTCTACTTCAAGCCCCAGATCTGATGTTTACAAAAGCCACACATGCACTGATTACTGCATTACACATCACAAATACAATCAATGCAATTCAACTATTCCTCAGTATGCAAGATGAACTTTGTAGGTTTTATTAGATAGTCATCTGCTTCTGGAAAAGAGCACTCCAGAAAGTCTACATCAAAATCAAGATTTCAACATCCACTTCATCAAAACCCCTAATTTTGTAATCATTTTTCAAAAGCAAGTAACTGAATTTTCAGACCATTTCGCTCGAAGCATGATCTTCCTTTCCATAGGAAAAAAAGGCATTTCAGCCTAATTACCCAATATATATATATATATATATATATATATATATATCAAGGAGTACTCTATCATAGGAGATGCATCACAAATTTCCAGCCTGTGCTAGCAAAGGCCAGTCTTATCGCTGGTACTACTTGTGTCGCGTCGACTGACCCGCGAATGAACCTTTGCTTATTTGAAATCAGTATTTTTGATATTGATATGAAGTTTAAAGACCATTAAAACATGATTTTGAAACACGTTTTATTATAATTTGTCACCTATTTTGTTGATTTGATGATTTTGTTCGTTTAAAACGCGCACTCTGTTATGTAGCGCATGTATCAAGAACCGGAAGTAAGCATTATTGTTGATGGCTGCAGTTTTGAATTGAATTGTTTAAATATTGCTTTCTGTGGATTTATGGATACTTAAACAGTGTTTTTTTATGTTTGGATTCTGGGATGTTTGCTACAGATCTTATGTATATTGTATGGATAGAAAATGGTGAATAAGTGTGGTATAGTAGAGTGTAACGGGAACTACAACAAGAACAACACGTGCCTTGTGTTCAAACTTCCAACTGAAGCCGAGAGACAGACTTGGATTAATGTACTGCCTCCACGTAAAGATTTTGTGATCGACCCTGACAAGTTCTTCATTTGTGAGAGGCACTGGAACGAAGGCTACGAAGTTCATACGCTTTCCTGGAGGTCGCACACGACCTAAGCATCCGCCGAGTGTCTTCCCTCAAATCCCAAAATCGTGCATGCCAACGCCGAAAGCTCAACCAAGATCCACGGATGTTACAAACATTGAAGCAAGGCAACTGGAACATTTGAGGAAAGTGGATGGAATTGAAACCTTCGCAAGTTTTAATCCTGAGAAAACTCTGAGAAAAACATACAAAGACGTGATCATTACAAGATCCGAAAAACATTTTGTGTGTGTCTTCATGAAAGAGGATTTTAGTGAAGCAAATATTTCTGTTATTGTTGAAAACAGACAGACTCTGACTTGCCCTGTAACTCTCAAAGCGTTCAAAAACGGAATCAGAGTGCCTCTTGGAAATTTTCTCCATCCTAACAATGGGTTCAATTCCTACCAGGTAATAAATGTGTGTGTGTGTGTGTCTGATGGTACGAGTGAGTATACATACATGTGTGCTACTGTGTATGGTTCAATCAGAGTGTGTGTGTTTTGACAATGTATGTGCCGTTTGAGTGTGTCATTTCATATGGGTTAATCACTTCATGATTTTATGTGCGCACACACGTGCATGTGTGTGTGTTTACATGAATGTGTGTGT
>JAWQFJ010000961.1:41791-82738 GCA_034096865.1 Theodoxus fluviatilis
CATGAATGTGTGTGTGTCATTGCGGAAAGGTCCACAACATGTGTGTTAGTGTGTTTTTCAGTGTGATTGTGATTTTGGTCCTTGGATGTAAAAGTGCTCGTTAATTTTATGCTCACTTTAAGGTAGACCTTCCTTGACCCTCCCACAACCCCCACCCCTACTAACAATTGCTATTTAAGTTGTGAATGACTAGAGACTTTCTTCTGTCTCTCTCCTTGTTTGTGTACTGCATTTGTGTCTACTGCCCCCTCTCACACACACTATCTCACAGTCACACACATTCTCTCTCTCACAGGTACACACATAGTATACACACTTTCTCTCTCCCTCTTTCTGTCTGGCTGGCTGTGTGTTCGACTCTCACTCTTCAGTCTCTTGTCCTCTCTCGCTCTCTCATTCCCTCTCTCTGTTGTTGTTTAAAAAAATAATAAATATTTAAAAAAATTTATGCAATGCAATTTGCTCAGTGCGGCATTTTTGTTAGGAATTGTTGGATAAACAGAATCACAACTAGATTTCTTGGCCATGTTTGACTGCTTTCCATTTTATTACTGGGCGTCTCCGTTTGACAGTGCTGCAGGTGTGGCATTGAAAATCTAATTTTAAATGTGAACTTTAAAAAAAACTTAAAATGTTAGTTTTAGATCCTTTTTACTCATTTAATCTGATTTATGTTAATGAGAATAGTATTTTGTTGAGTGTATGTTGGTCATGCAGTCCTATTAACTGATAAACATGCAAGAAAGTGATCATTCACTTCAGTCAAGTGTTAATAGAGGTTTTAATGCACATCCGGCAATTTTTTTCTAATGGGAGGGAAAAAAGCACCAAAATGGCTTTCTTTATTAGCAAAATATCCCCCTATAAGTACAAAATTAGAAAACTGCTTGTTTATGTTAACCATGATAGTATACTGTTATCAGTATGATGGCCTTTGCTAGCACAGGCTGGAAATCTGTGGTGCATCTCCTTCTGATATAGTACTCCTTGATATATATATATATATATATATATATATATATATATATATATATATATATACATACATACATACATACATACATACATACACACAAAAAGGGAAGCAACCCTGATACATCTTCATCAAGTGTAAAGGAGTTGACAAGAGTTGTCTCCCTTGAATTTTCCTTCCATTCCAGCCCCCCCCTCCCCAAGCACTAGAAAATACTAAGCCTTCACAGCACACCTTGCCGTCCTGATGGAAGTGGGCCAGACTGCCAAAGGAGGACACCTGCTGACAGCGCCTCCCTCCCATCCAGAAGTAGATGAGGTCTACATCATGACAACACTTAGACATCAGGGAGAAAGTGCTCTCGGACTCCCTGTGCCAGTTGCCCCGCACAAAGGAGTGAGCAAAATGCCAAAAGCCCACCTGAAAGAGGAAGAGGCACAGAAAAAAGTCTTCAGACTCAGAGAAAGCCCTTTCCAGCCAATCACAATCACCTTGTCCTTTTTATGGAAGTGGGACAGAGACCCAAAGGAGGAGACTTGCTGGCAACGCTTGGAGCCCATCCAGTACTTGATGAGGTCCACGTCGTGGCAGCACTTGGCAAGCAGGGAGTTGGAGCTGTCCTCTTCCCGATGCCAGTTGCCCCGCACATACGAATGGGCAAAGTGCCAGAATCCCACCTGCAACACCACCTCTCAGTCTGAAGTCAAGGAACACAAACACAACTGGGCATCATGTGTCCCTGAATACCATCCTCCTCCTCACCTTAATTAATAGCAATCATCATCACCAGAACCACTGCTACCTTCATTATCATCAATGCCATCCTCCTTGTCACTGTTGTTCTTCATTTTTGTCATCATCATCATCATCATCATCGTCATCATCATCGTCAACATCACCACTGTGTTTCTATAATGTCGTCAGCATCTTCAGACAGCTTACAGGCTCTGTGTGCTGGATGTTGACGACCTCTCCGATGGCGCCACTGTCAATGACTTCCTTGATCTTTTGGGCCCAGGTCAAGTAGCGGAGGACGTGGCACACCACCAGTAAGACTCCATTCTCCTGACACACTGAGACGATCTCCCGGCAGTCCTCCTCTGTTACCTGTTGGGTAAACACAAAGTACTGCTTTTACAGAGCCACTTTTCACCAAGATGGGTCTTAAGGTTATCAAGATATTTAAATAAACCCAGATTTTTCTCTCCCAGGAATAGAACCATGGCACTGCGCCTTGCATAAGGTTACAAAAAAAGGTGTGGTTTCATTTAGTGACTCTTGCTGTCGTTCCCACAACTCCTTACCATCTTTTTTCATCCCTTGCTGTCATTCCCATAACAACCCCATAGCACATTTTTCCATTCATTGCTGTCATTCCCATAACAACCTGGCTGTTGGCTAACCCCCAGCTGCTCCCTCCCACATTTCCTTCCCTAGATTCACTGTTCTAAATGTAGAAGTCAAGTAGTTACCTGGGGGCAGTGGCACAAATTCACTTGGCAGCAAGGGGCAGACCGGGAATGATGACTAGAACAGATTTTAGCATCACAGTCATGCAGTTGCTGACTTCCTGCTGATGTGGGATGTAAGTTGTGGAAGACAACTCCAGGTACTGATTTTTGTTGCAGGGTAATATATCATACTTTGCAGTTTCTAATCTAAGCGGCTTCCACAGCAAGTTGAATCAGGTGAAGATGGAGTTTGGCAAGAATGATTCCCAGACAGACTAGGAGCTGTTCAAGACAAGAGCAAGGAGTATGGAACTTGTCACATCCTAGAATGAGCACCAAACTAGACTGGGGAATTAAATATAGCCCCACTGTATGCAAAACGTCAATAACCAACAGGAAGATTGTTGGAGAAAGTGTGCAGCCTTGCTTCACCCTGGTCTTCACTGCAAAAGGGCAGGTCAACTTACTGTTGTGGATGATTGGGCAGGTGCAGTCCTTGCACATATGCTTTTATTTAGGCACTATTTTCCCTCAAAAGTACAGAGGGTATCATATATTGGTTTCCAGCGTACAGAAATCTTAGAGCGAAAATTAACATCAGGTCAAGACACCACTGTGATGTGTACCCATGGGGTCACTGTGGTATGTGATCTGCAAAACTCACTATGGTGGCACTATTTTCAACTTCTTGGCCTATTTCTTTGTGCATTCCAGGATGTGACAGCACTCAAAGAACTTACAGCCATGGGTTTCTCCAGGAGAATGTTGTACCCCAGCTTGGCAAACGCTATGGCAGGATCCTGGTCAAATAAAAAAGGCATGCTTTAGATGCTGCGTCTGTGTATGTGTGTGTGTGTCTGTGTGTGCATCTCTCTCTCTCTCTCTCTCTCTCTCTCTCTCTCTCTCTCTCTCTCTCTCTCTCTCTCTCTCTCACCACACTTGAATATTTTGCCTCAAGGGCTGAATGTAAGAAAGGCACTACTGCCTAATTCACTACCCTTGTAAAATAAAGTTCGTTCATTCGTTCGTTCTCTCTCTTTTGGTCACCTAATGTAGGTATTAGTGATCACTATCCAATAGTATGCTCTCTACATTCCAGAACTCCTAAGTGTAGGAAAGATCACCACACCTACATACATTATAGATCTTGCAAGAAATTTAATATAGACGGGTTCTGCTTAGCTTTAGTGAATACTCCATTTTATAGTGTAGTTAATGTTGCGAACCCTAACAATGCACTGAAACTTTGGTATAGTCTTTTCCTATCAGTTATTGACGAACATGCTCCTATGAAAAAGAAACGTGTACGTCATCCAACGCTTCCACCATGGATGACAAAGGATGTAATGTTAGCAATGACTGTGAGAGATCGATTAAGAAAAAATATTGATTTTCCAGCTTACAAAAAACAACGTAATTTTGTTAAGAGTCTGGTAAGAAAAGCTAAAAAAGAATATTTTCAAAGGATTATAGAAGATAATAAGGATACGGCTTCGGTGTGGAAAGCCATCAATACCTTTACTAATCGAAACAAAGTTAAATCTGCTGTAGCATCTTTGACAGTTAATGTTGATGAATGCAATGCTCACTTTCTTTCTTTGGCTCAAAATTTATTACAGACGATCAATGTGCAAAGTAACCTTTCCGGAGATTTGATTTTGAGTGATTTTTGCAAAGGAAGATTGTCTGAGTCTAAAGAATTTGAGATACCACTTCTTGGCATTCATGAAGTTGGCATATTTCTTGAGAAGATGAATAAGAAATCAGTTGGACATGATGGTATTAACACCTTCATTTTGAAAATTTCTATTCCATACATTATTGAATCTCTCACTCATATATATAACTTGTGTATCATCAATCACACGTTCCCCGATGAATGGAAAATAGCGAAAGTTATTCCTTTACCAAAAATGAAGACCCCTTTGAATATTGATGATTTTAGACCCATTTCAATACTTTCTATACTATCAAAGCCACTTGAAAAGCATATTCACAAGCATTTGATGGCATATCTGGATCAACATGATCTACTTTATTCTCTTCAATCGGGTTTCCGGCCAAAACATTCTTGCCACACAGCATTAACTCGATTGATTGATTCTTGGCTATGTGCCATTAATAGGTCACAGTTGATTGGTTCCATCTTTCTTGATCTAAAGAAAGCGTTTGACATGGTTCATCATGACATTTTATTGAAAAATTATCACAATATCTAAATGGTTGTAACACGGTGAAATTCTTTCAATCATTCTTAAAAGACAGACAGCAGTATGTCTATTTCAATGGACATGCTTCTTTTTGTGGCCATTTACAAGTGGGTGTGCCACAAGGTTCTGTCTTAGGTCCTCTTTTGTTCTGCCTATTCATCAATGACCTACCATTACATATCTCTGATAAAGAGGTTACATGTGATATGTTTGCTGATGATGTAACACTTTCAACCTCAGGTGTCAGGACTGAATGTGTGGCAGTAAAACTTCAAAGGAGCCTGGATGAAATACGTTCCTGGTGCTCTTCGAATCATATGGTCATTAATCCTTCCAAAACGAAATATATGGTGATAACTACGAGACAAAAACATCAAATATATCCTTTATCTCTTCCTCTTGTTCTTGATTCTTTGAGAATCGAAAAAATTGTTGAGCACAAAGTTCTTGGTGTAATAATTGATGATCATTTAGGATGGCAATCACACATTGATTATATTTGTAAAAAAATCAATTAATCTATTTCTTCTCTCCAAATTAAGACATATTGTTGATGTTCAAACTTGCAAAATCTTCTTCCATGCTCATATCTTATCTCACATTAATTATGCGTCAACAATTTGGGATGGCTGTAGTGACGCTAACTTGAAAAGGCTGAAGTCATTGTATCGAAGAGCCTCTAAGCTTATGATAACAGATAGTTCACTATCTACAAATGACAAAATGAAAGAACTTAACATATTGCCTTTTCATAAGCATTTACAATTCAATAAATGTGTCTTAATGAAAAGAATTAATGATTGTGATGTGCCTGATTATTTGATAAACTTATTCCAACATTCAAATATTCGTGTACATAACTTTATAATACCACAACCTAGGATTGATTTGTTTAAACATAGCCTATTTTATTCAGGGGCTACTATGTGGAACACACTATCCAATGCTCTAAAAAGTGTGAAACCTTTAAAGAAATTTAAATTGAAACTACATACTTGTCTTATGCAGTCATCCTATACTTTCATCTTATTCTAAATTCACTTTGTGGCTATTTTCAACGTGGTATTTCGTTACCATGAATTGATTGTAACTTGTGTTATTGTGTGAATTTTGTGGGGGATAGAGGGTGGGTGGGTGGGTAAGGGTGGGGGATGGGATTGGATTTGTTTTGTTTTTTTCTTGTTTTAACAAGGGCTGGATGTAAGATAGGCAGTTATGCCTAATTCATGTATTTTCCTTGAAAAATAAAGTTTAATCAATCAATCAATCTCTCTCTCCCCCTCTGTGTGTGTGTGTGTGTGTGTGTGTGTGTGTGTGTGTGTGCGCGCGCACGCGCATGTGTGTCTGTCGGTGTGTGTGTGTGTGTCTGTCTTTGTGCATATGTATGCACATGTGTGTGTGTGTGTGTGTGTGAATGCATGCGTGTCTGTGTGTGACTACAACATATCACTGGAGGTGTTCAATGTTTCCCTCATCATATGGAGCCCCTGGCTGTGGGGCTTAGGAAGACTACAATGGAAGCTCAGCCCAGGTAACCCCATGCAGCCACAGAGGCTAGCAAGGGGTGTTGGGACATCAGGCTATTAACCCCACGCATATAGAAGTATTACTGGGACACAATTCCGGCCAAAACGTCAGTCCAGCAGGTACTCTACATGCAGATCCTATTCCATGAAGCACTGCTCCAGCTGAAAACTCCAACAGTTTATAACAGGACCAGTTGACAATAGTTCAGCCAGAGTCATGCAAACAGGAAATTTTGCCTCAATGTCAGCATGGCAACACTGCTATAACAAAGACTGGAGCACACTACACACCACAAGTTGCAACAGAGTATACTTAGATAGCATTTTAGCCTATTTTGATTCAACCTATTTTTTCCCCACCCTCATAGGCAAGACTAAAATGAATTTAAGACTGAGCAGCCTCATAGATCATAATTTTTAGGGGGGGGGGGGGGGGGGGGGGGGGATGGGACACAGACTTCTTTTCTGAAGTGTATTTCAAAGCACATTTTACAAAAGTTGTTACAGAATTTGCAAAATTCTGATGCATGAAAGGAACTGAAACAATAGATTTTTTAAGCTGAAAGCTTAAGAGAGTAAAGGAAAAAATATTCTTCGCATGTTTTTGTTCAACACATATGCATAAGCTTCCATGAATTTGTTTCAAAGGTGAGAATATTTAGTATCTACACAAATGGAGATAGACAGGACAACACATCAAAGCTACCTTGTGCATGCGGTCTGTGGTCCCAATGATCACACCGTCAGCAAATTTCTCCACCTTGGCTGCATCTTTCCAGTCTGGACATAATTATAACACACCTTCATCAGAATAACATCCTTATGCACATGCAGAAATCACAGTAAATTAGGGTGGAAGGCAGATTAAATAAAATTTTAAAATTCTTCCACATTAGAATCCCATGATTCATTTGGCCACTGAAGTAACCAGAAATGTTTTTTCTTCTTCAATAGTCACACAAGTGTGGACCCATAATAGACTGAAATCCAGTCCAGCAGCCTTTCAAACTGAAGAAAACCGTCACATTTGATTGTGCCTATTCCTGAAACGTTCTCAACCTCTGGGCCTAAAAATGACACAATAAAATTCTAATGTCAGTAAAATCTTCTAAACATCAACAATAATAACTACAACAACAACAACAAGAAATGTTGATGACATTTCCTCACCTTAGGTTGTCCATGAGGTCCATGTTTTCCCCTTGAATTCTAAAAGTAAACTTCCCTATGTTCAATGCCACTCCTGCTTCCTGTCTCCTCCTGGGCTCTGTCATGCATTTAAGTCCGACTTCCTTCCATACAAAAAACAACAACAAAAACCCCACCACAACAAACCCAACCCTCAATGGTTTTCTAGAGTACATCACATGAGAAAGGATGCAGTCACCTTTAAAGACATGGGAGTCAGGAATGCTGTGGGTCTTCTGTTCTCTGTCTCTCTGAAACTTGCGGGGCTCTGCCACACCTACAATCTGAAGTGCGAACATGTCTTGCCGGTAATGCAGTGCAAAATCTTCACCTCGAATTGTCCTTCTTTGGTGTGGTGTGTGTGTGTGTGTGTTTGTGTGTGTGTGTGTGTGTGTAGTGTGTTTGTGTGTGTATGTGTGTGTGTGTGTGTGTGTGTGTGTGTGTGTGTGTGTGTGTGGAGTGTGTGTGGAGTGTGTGTGAAGTGTGTGTGTGTGTGTGTTGAGTGCGTGCTTGATGTGTGTTTGTGTGTGTGGAGTGTATGGTGTGTGTGTGTGTGTGTGTGTGTGTATGTAGTGTGTGTGTGTATATGTAGTGTGTGTGTATGTGTAGTGTGTGTGTACATGTGTGTGTGTCTGTGTGTGTGTGTAGTGTGTGTGTGTAGTGTGTGTGTGTGTGTAGTGTGTGTGTGTGGAATGTGTGGAATGTGTGTGTGGAGTGTGTGCATGTGTGGAGTGTGTGTGCATATGTGTGTGTGTGTATGTGTGTGTGTGTGTGTGTGTGTGTGTGTGTGTGTGTGTGTGTGTGTGTGTGTGTGTGTGTGTGTGTGTGTGTGTGTGGAGTGTGTGCATGTGTGGAGTGTGTGTGTATGTGTGTGTGTGTGTGTGTGTGTGTGTGTGTGTGTGTGTGTGTGTGTGTGTGTGTGTGTGTGTGTGTGTGTGTGTGTGTGTGTGTGTGAACTGTAAGGATAAACAAGAATGTTCATATAAGATAGTTAACAGATAAGATAGAACGTATATCCAACCAATTAGACAAATTTAGAAAGAAAACAAATTGTGTTCCAGTATTAACCATTACATCAGAGCATCTTCTGAGCAATAATCAAGTTTAAAGTCCATTAATTCATCATGATTACTTCTGACATGGGGGTTAAATCTCTCTATCAATTGCCTGTGTTGATGATGCAGCTGCTACCATCTAACCAAAGCTTTATGAGATATGAAAATGTACAGAAAATTTTTATTATTATAACAGACTGTGGTTAAATCAAAGGTGTATTAGTAAAGGCATGAATACAACTTTAAAAACAAGTTGCCATGCTAATCAAACACAAAGGAATGTATTTGGCACTTTTTGCTCTGTAGATGGATAGGTTCAAGAGGCAAGCTCATCAGAGAAGCTCTACACTGTAAAAAGTTCAAGGAACCAACATTCCAAATAAACAATCAATGAACACATTGTTATTCATGCAAATTGATATTCATCTACCTGTAGTAGATGTTCTTGTATTTGCAGACCTGACCAGGAGGGAAAAAAAGATGAAGAAAGAGAGGAGGTATTTAATTTTGAGAACATGCCCCATTTTTAACATTTTCCCGGTTTAGAAACTTGGTATGCTCATGAGAAGTTTCAAGATATTTCCACCAGTTCTTAGTGAAGTCATCACATGCTACCATCATGGAAAATTTCAAATTCATGAGCAAAAATGTTTTCCTACCAAATACCATGATTGAGCTTTCTGACTGATGTCCATAGACACATGGAGGGCCTTCTCTGACAATCTGGTCTGTGGTGTCCAGTTGTCCAAGATATCATCCAAAATAACTAGTACCGCAGTGCTGTGTAGCAACCATCACCTCTGGTCACCATGGAATGTGTATGCTTCCTGCACCACTGGAAGGACAGCCCAGAGCAAGAGCTTGCATTCAGGCAAACTTCGAAACAAGCACATCACTCCATCCCCGAGATCTACACAGACTGCATTTGGAGAATAGAATGCAGTTCAAGACATGCACTCTTGCTTTTATGTGCACTGGGGATAGTCCCTCCATGCCAGGCTACCTCTGTGACCTTCTGAGAGTGCACCACCCACAGCATTTCCTGTTGTTGGCCTGCCCTCCAAGCAGGTGCACAACCACAGGAGACAGGGCTTTCCAATACTCAGCGCCACGACTGTGGAACACTCTCTCTCTTGACACGGGACACTAAGACTCTCTCTCCTTAATGAATAAAAGACTGACGACTTTCGTGTTCTTCCAGTGAAAATGTGCTTCACCTTTGAGCACATCTCTGACATTAGCATGACATAAATTTCTGAACATGGTCAAGAGTACAGAGGTGCTGAGTATTGGTGTAACACAAATATTTCAAAATAAACTTTCTGATACAGTAATGATACACTCTTCATTTCACATAAATATGATGCATTAGGTAATGTCTAAACTGTACAGAAAAGAAAAACTGAATACAATGTTTAGTTTAGTTGTATTTGAAGAAGACAGTTTGGAGTCTCATCTTAACTTGACACCAAAGTGTGACATGAAAATTGGCTGCGGTGTAAAGTTGAGTTAAGACGAATGCTAACCTCTAATTTGACTAACAATTATGGTTTTATTTCATTTATTCTTGACCTAGGAGCAAAAATATCATTAATACTTGGATGTTGAAGCTGCAATAAAGTTTTTGTGTTGAATAGTTTATCTTTTGTGCCTCTTTTTCTGAATGAGTGGTGGTGTCAAGTTAAGATGAGACTCCAAACTGTCTTCTTCAAATACAACTAAACTAAACATTGCATTCAGTTTTTCTTTTCTGTACAGTTTAGACATCACCTAATGCATCATATTTATGTGAAATGAAGAGTGTATCATTACTGTATCAGAAAGTTTATTTTGAAATATTTGTGTCACACCAATACTCAGCACCTCTGTACTCTTGACCACTTACAAGCTTGTAATACTCCCTGGATATTACGTCACAAGGTGACACAACCCGCTGATCCCTCCGCCCCTCATAGCTCACACTGCACACTCAGTCCTGTTACTTTTCTGACACGCTTCGTACATACAAAGATCTTCTATACAAGCAATAACTAAGATGCTGACTGTCAGCACACCTTGAATTCCTCTGGTAAGTACTTCCCATACGAGGCATAGCCACTGCCTCGTTGACCGGCTCCGATCAGCAGGCAAGTGATTTGCTTGACAGGCATCTTGGCTTTGGCCTCAGCGTCCGTCATGGCTCCAAGCTGGTCTCCAGCCACCTTTTGATGGACCTTAGTTTCCTTGTTCACTTCAGACGTTTCCTGTTTTTCCTTTCCACCACTTTTCCCTTTTCTCGATAGATGTCTGGTCAAGAAGTGAAACATATTCCTGCAGCAATACATTCATGAATTTATTTCTGGGTTTAGGGTTTTTGATAAAACAGGAAAGTGTAGAGTTTTCTTACTTTGTATATTTAGAGATCATCTATTATGGGTAAGAATGCAAATTGACAAGGCGGAAAGGCATGAAAGCCCCCCCAAAAGTTGTTATGGTAACCAGACCTACCCTTTTCCCCCTGCTGACCTCAAATAAACTTTTTAATTATTTTAAAAAAAGAAGAAAAAGAAATATCAGGTAAAGAACAAACTGCATTCTGTCCCATCTTCCCTATGAGCACTATTTAATTTTTAAAAAGTGTTTCAGCGAAATAATTTCTTTAATTTATGTTAAGATGAATCTGCTGTATATGTGATATTTCTTAAAACACACATACATACACACACAAATGTGTGGTCTCAAACTGGCCCTCTTAATAATATAGATATATATAATAAAGTCAGCCTATCTACCAACAACATCCCCCTTCCAACCTCTTTTTTCCATGTTACTTTAACCAAAACTTTTTCTCTTTTTTTGTGCCTGATCATGAGAAGCACTAAAATACACATCTCAAAAGAAATAAATGAACTTTCTCCTCCATGAATTTTTTTCCTCTCAATGTCCCAGAGCACAGATCTTCAAAGAGTATGTTGTCTTTGGTGAAAACGATAGGTCAGTAAAGGATTCTTTTATCAGCTAAGAAAAACCATTAAATGATCATTAACTGATTAAGCTGTGCATACAAATAATAAACATGTCTACAGAAATGGATGCTTGCAACTGTTACAATACATTCATGAATAGCAATGGTTAGTATCTCATACTCTCTCATATGACACACATTGTATATATATATATCACTTCATGGAGTTTGAAGCATGCCATCACCAAAACTGGCTATGTGGTGTTCAAGCCACACTCCTGGAATCTTACCAAGTACAGGACTACCATGCTTGAAGACATGGGACGTCCCAAATTGCTAAATGCAGTGATCAAACTTCTAAAATCTCGTGTTCTTGATTCCTGACATTTGAAGCAAATTCTGCTGAAGTGAATTAGATGGTCCATTAGTAAGCAAAGGAAGCAACCCACATCAGTTGGCAACCTCAGTGTGAGAAGAAGAAAACCTACATCCAAAAGAAAAGATTTCCAGATGCACATGAAAAACATGAGAAGACACAACAGTTTCCAAAATCTAGATGCGACAAAATTGTTTTCAAATGCCTACACTGTGATCCAGTCTTGTTTGGACATCCTGACACCTCCTGTTGCTAAGAAAGTGCAAGGTGCTGGTACACAGTGTGCACTGCACTGGAATCCTAGTGTGTCCCTCACATTTTCCAAAGCTAAAGAAGCATGTGAGGACACTGGCCATGATGCTTAAGCTTATCAGAAAATGTGCAAGTCCAATAGAGAAGACCACTTAAAAAACGTCCCCAATATTCACACCAAACTTCCCTGAAAGTTATGCAAGTGAATGGCTACAAAACAGCCCATCAGCAGATGAACAGAGCCCAACAAGATTGTGGAATGGACCTCTGATGGTGTGATGTGAGAGGGGCCAACTGACAAGTGAGATTTTGGGGCAGTTTGGATGAATGTCACCAAACCAGCCTGTATGCATGCATGATGTGATGGGTATGCTGAATCTCTCTGTCCCATGTAAATTGTTCTGCATGTATTAGCTTAGCCTCCTGCTTTGACTGTTTCACAAGGATTGCCCACCCAAAGCTCTACCCTAGAATCAGACAGACTTGTGGCTGTGGTGAGGTGAGAAGGCTAGACCCTCTTATTAGACAATGATGAGCTTACTATTTTTAATGAAAACTCTCCTTATGCAGACCTTATGGAGGAAGTCCAATGCTGTTTTTGATGCTACATGTGTGTGCATCTTGTAGAAATCAAAGAAAACACATTATATTTTTATTGTTTGCTTCATATTCTCTTGTTAGAACAGCACAGTGCTGATTCCCAATCACGATGGAAACTTAAGCTTTGTTGGTACTTTGTGTGAGTTATTTGTTTCTGTTTGTTTGCCTTTCCACATTGAGAACTGGAAGCGAGATTGACTGACAAACTTCAGACAGTGTGGATGGTTGGCAGTGCAAATGCCTAGTCTTGACGCAGATAATCAACCCTGTACAAACTTTTACTGCTTGGAGCTGCCCTACAACCACTACAGGATTCATAAAAAAATTCTCCTCCTCCAGCATCTGTATGAGGACTCCACCTGCCAAATCATCCACAACAGTAAGTTGACCTGCCCTTTTGCAGTGAAGACCAAGGTGAAGCAAGGCTGCACACTTTCTCCAACAATCTTCCTGTTGGTTATTGACTGGATATAGAAAGTACAACCATGCATGGTAACGCAGGCATTCAGTGGACCTTCACCAAACAGGTTGAGGACCTCAACTTTGCAGACAATGTCGCCCTCCTCTAACACTAACAACATGTGCAGTCAAAACCAACACGACTCTCCAAAGAGGCAGAGAAGACGGCCTTGAAGATCAATACGAAGAAGACAGAGGTGATGAGAATGGACAACATGCAGGAGCTCCCAGTTCAGCTTCAGGAAGAGAACATCAAGGAGGCAGACCACTTCATACATCTCGGGAACATAGTCAACCAAGATGGCAGTGCAGATGACAACATCTTGTACCGAATCAGCAAGGCAAGGCGCGCATTCAACACCCTGCCACCCATCTGGAACTCCTTAGCTTTGTCCCTCTGGTGCAAGATCAGAATTTTCATCACCAACGAGAAGACAGTCCTCCAGTATAGTTCTGAGACATGGAGAGTGACCAATACCAGCATCGACAAGCTCCAGACCTTTTTCAACAGATGCCTACGACACATCCTGAAAAGCAGGTGGCCTGAGAAGTTTTTTAATGCCTAATTCAGTAATTGTGGGAGACAGACATACACAGATACAGTCAAAATCGTAAGAGAGATCACTCAAGCTATATACGTTCCTCGACAGGATAAAGTGTCTGAATTAATGCTCACGGGCTAGAATTGAAATTTTTAAATAGGAATTATCACGTTGTGTCATGTCTCATGAGTGAATTCGACGTTCACTGTTCGATTTCAGTCATACAGTGGCTCATAGGAACTACACAAAATGTATCGTTCAATACAACATTACAGACTCTTTCAGTTATCTCGTTGAATAAAAGTATACTTACAAGGGTGTCAAGTGAAATCAAACTAAATCATTACGTTCTTAGAATGTCCTCCACCGAGTTTGTTGTTGTTCGGGGTCCTGCAAGCTCCTGCCAGCGTGGCTATGTTTTCGTTTTCGCGCTTCCGCATTGCCTCGATGTGATAAACCAATCATTCTGGCCGTTGCTCCCCACGTGACCACGCCTTCCCGGCTCTGTAGCTTGTACCTCGTGTTTATCAAGCTATTTTACGCCGATTTTTCGGCTTCAGTTTTTCACGCAATAAAGCATCAAAATGGCTGATGCAAAGACCCAGCTGGCACGTGACAGCACCATGGCAGTGACTGCAAAGGTTGGTGATTTTTCCTTTCGTTAAAGTACGTGTTTTTTCAAGATATTTGAGGGTGGTGTTTCTTTGGTTGAGTGCTATGCGTTTAGGCAGATATGCGATCGGGGTCTGACCTACATTCCTCAATTAAGCATATTGTGCATGAAAATTAAGGAATTTTTTGAGCATTTACGTATAATATGATCATTTAAGTTTATTTATGTACAAAAATCGTTTCTTAATTTTCGCACACGAAGGGTTATATATGATTCAGAAATAGCCGACGTAAATTTCAATATGGCGTCGGCTGGTTGTGCAAGGTCATGTTCCCGCTCATGTAGTGTCTTGCTCTTGCGTGGTCTTATGCAGAATGCGCTAAGAAATCGGGGTAGTGGAAGGCGCTCACTGAAAATGTTTCTATTTTATGTCTAAATTTCAATAGGTGCCACCACTTACTTTCAAGCGCAATTCTTCGCCGGTTCATGAGGTTTTTCTGGGTGTTGCTGACAATAATGCATACTTCAATTGACTGTCACAAAACAAGAACAGCCCATCTTGCGCCTGGAAAGCCCTCCGAGAGCACATCTGAATGATGCGGTCACTCGGCTGAATGCGCTGGCTCGCTGCCTCGCTGCCTCGCTGCTTTATTTGCTCAGCACGCTAGATGGCGTGTTTCCCGCCTTTCTTTTATTCTTTGTCGTCTGCTTCGAGTTCGAGGCGGAAATGAAAGTTGGTGACAAAGAAAAATATTTTCTGCACCTGCCACTGCTGAAGATGTTTGATACGCATCAGAAGCCATCCATACATGATAGCTGTGTCAAGAATGTGAATAAGGCCTTACTGATAAGCGCACGATAGCAAAAGCATTCGTGAAAAGCGGATGGGTGGTTTCAGCAGCATGCACCACCATTTTGCAGTGGCGTCGGCCTGGCTGCCTATGTGTTGGTTTGCTTTGTGCAGGAGGGCGTTGATTACCTGAAGGCCAGTGGGAAAGAAGCGCTGGCGAAAAGACAGGGACTGATACCTGAGGAGGAAAAGCCCGCCATGGCACGGGACGGCACCATGCTTGTCACTGCCAAGGTAGTGTGTGCCAAAAAGTAGAAAAACTTATCTTGAACAGCAATTATAATTTTCACATGGGTGGGGGAGGGGTTTCCAACTTATTGTGTGTTATCATGCATCTTGTACTGCATGTTTTTCTCCTAGTGCAGAGTTTGACACATGATCTTATTTATTGGACATCTTGTGATTTGAATTGCTCCGTTGGTTTTTGGTGTGTGTGTGTGTGTGTTTATTTTGTTGTTGTTAAGAAACATTTTAACAATTGCTTAATAGAGACATTGCTCTTCTCACTCACCTCCACCCACCCCTCACACTTTATAGTATTGCTGACAGTAACATTGGTTGTGCTTATGTACTGTCTGCAAGTTTGTAAATTTTTTGCCAAGCTGGGTTAACGCACTAGAATTAGAAATGGGGGAAAAGGCCAGGTCAAGTTTATGCAGATTAATTGTATTTTTAATCTTAACATTAAAACAGATGTGTTGGTGAAATAAGGAGAGGAGAGGGGTAAGATGGGGACAGTATATATTTTTCCTCATCACAGTCCCCCTGTGGGCTCTGGGTAAGAATTGACCCACCGCGTCTCTCTACAGATTCGTAAGAGGCGAATAACTAGGGACACCGTGACTGGATTTGCGTTTACTCTAAAAAGTTCTAGTGATTTTCGTTGCTTACTGGCCTCATATAGCCTACAAAGGCTGATAGGCCGTAAACACCATCCATCCATCCATCCATCCATCCATCCATCCATCCTCATCACAGGTAAAGATTAGTGGGAGATAAACTACAAGTGTAATCACACTAGTGAGAGATAAACTGCAAGTGTAATATTCAAACATGATGATGAAGATGATGACAATGATGATAATGATGGTTTTAATGATGACTCCTTCAAAACCAGATGAAAGCATGTGCCTAAACAGCAGAGCTGGAAGGCAGAGCAGTGAGGAGTGCCAGCCCTTGTGAATCCCTCTGACTGTCCCTGACTCCTGTGTATGTACTGTTGGCAGGAGGGTGATGCGTTGCTGGGAGCGGACAAGCCCGATGAGGACGCCATGACTCGGGGTCAGCAGAAGCAGATTGACAACATCAAGAATGATAAAGCAGAGGCCAAGAAGCCCAAGCTGGCCAAGGACTCCACCATGGCTGTCACTGCTAAGGTTGGTTTGTCTCACTTCACTGCATTGATCAGGTTGTAAATGGCTTAACTCATTGCTTACGCAGGGCTAGCATTAGGAAATTTACCTCTGTACGCAGTGTTTTTTCAAGTTTTCAAAAAATCACACAAAGTTCAAATTTAGAATAACTGTTTAATGGTTGGTACCACAAGAAAGAAAATCATTTGCACTTTCTAGCTGAAGTGCTGGATAGTTACAATATGCATTAAGAATATTGGAGGATTTTTTTTTTAACACCAGGTACATGCAATTTTGATTTTCTTTTTTTTTTACACCTAGTGTATTGTACTAATAGTCAAGAGATAGATTTTGCACTACAGTTCTGAAATCAGTATTTCCACATCAAACTATATTGATGAATGATTGAATACAGGATAAAAAATGCTTGAAAATGATTTTTTTAGCAAGTCAGAGAGGTGAAATCAGAAAATATACACTTACTCACTGCAGTCTGTCTCTGTCTGAATAGAAGAAAAGTCTCAGAATGGCCTTCCGAGAGAAAGAAGGGGCTCTACTTGGCATAGTCCTCTTTTGTGTGGTACAGTTCATTGGAGGAGTAGAGATGGTTTTCGGCATCCTCTGCATCCGAATCGATGTCTGTGTCTGCTGTAAACACCGTTTCTATCTCTTCCTCTCTCTGACGTCGTTGGCGACGAAGTCGATTCATCTTCGCTGTCAGCCACAAAGTCGATTCGTCTTCGCTGTCAGCCACCTCTGCATTCTCGTTGACTGGGACTATTGCCGCATCAGAATCATCAAAATCTTCTTCAGAAGTCCAATATCCACCTAGATTTTCAGTATCAGACCCTTCTTCCATCCACACTTCTAATACTTCGTCATTTTCATCACCGCTCGATCTCCTTCGACAACGCGACGCCATGTCGACAAGCGCGTAAACACCACGTAGGGTGAGCGTAGCTTCTACGAAATCTGGCTTTCTCACAGGGACTATACTAAAGAAAAGGTAACTCCAGCGAACACAAATTGGTAAGAGAATAAATAGCTGTACGAGTTACTTCCCTTGAAACAACCACGGAGATAGGAAAAATTCTTTACGGCGACCGCAAATATGTAGTTGCGCTGCGTAGCCAAAAGGTGTTGGCGTCATCGCAAGCACGTGGTTGAGCTGCGTAAGCAATGAGTTAAGTGTTGTGTGTGTGTGTGCATGTGTGCATCTGTGTGTGCATGCATGCATCTGTGTGTGCATGCATAAGCAAGCAAAAGAGTGTACCTGTGTGTGTGTGTGCGTTTGTGTGTGTGTGCAAGCATGAGAGAGAGAGAGAGTGTGCATGCAGCCATATTGGACAAAATGGCAGGGTTATAGCTGAATGGCATTTTGAAATCGCTATACTGGGCTTTGCACATTTTGGAAGTAAGGTCCAGTCTCAATAGTAAATCTAAGGGCCATGTGAGAAATTGTGTAAAAGTTTTCAAGCAGTGTGAGGAAATGCATGAAACGGTGAGCCTTGATTTCTTCTCACCAGGAATCTCCCAGAGGATTGGGGGTAAAAATAGACCCACCACATCTCCCTACACTATTTGTAGAAGGTGAATAACAAGGGTAATAGTGGCTTGACTTTGTTTTACTCTAACAAGGTGGGGGGAAAAGTTGTGGTTTAGGTAACGTGGGTGGGTGGGAAGGGTTGATAGATCAGCCTGAACTATGAAATATATATTTTAAGAAGAGGCCAAATTAAACATTAATCAAAATTTCTGCTGAATGAAAATGCATACAAAACAAAAAGTTAAATAGTGGATTTTCCAAGTGCTCATTGAGCAGGGAAGATGGAGCAGCACAACATTGATAGTTTACTGTGGATTCTTTCTTATTTTTTCTTTTTGTGTGATCGAAAACAGTTTTGGGTTGGCAGAAAAAGAAAGGTCTGTCTAGTTACCATAAGCACAACTATTTTTGTTGTTGCGTAACCTGCTTGAGTGATTGATTATGGTCAAAGGCTTTGCATAACCTTCAAAGGCTGGTGGGCTGTAATACTCCATCCAATTATTTATTCATTCTTTCATTCATTCATTCTTTCATTCATTCATTCATCCATTCATTCATCCATTCATCCATCTTTTACAGGAAGGCAAGGCGATGCTGGGAGCAGAGAAGCTGGGTGACACTCGTCAAGAGACCAAGACCAAGAAGACAAGCCGCACCTCTGCCAAAAGGGAAAGCACCATTGCCAAGACAATGGAGGAAGGTGAGAGGCAAAATTATGACTTTTTTACTTGCATGAATGCAGATTGCTAGTTGCTGGATGTCATCCGCCTATCTGTGTGTCCATCTATGAATAACTGGGTCAAACACTCAGACAGCGTAATGTTTATCAGAAACACTGGAGGCTTGTTCACGAGGCGCAGCAAGGTGCAGCGCTGCACAGCGCTTGCGCCGTGAAATACCTTGTTCAGTCCGCGTAGCGCTGCAAAGCGCTGCATGTGATTCGGCGCTTTGCAGCGCTGCACGTCCTGAACAAGCCGTTTCACGGCGCAAGCGCTGTGCAGCGCTGCACATTCCTTGCGCCTCGTGAACAAGGCTTATCTCTTCAACCCTTTCCCTTCTTGGAGCACATGTCATTTTTGGCCTCCTAGATTTGCACCCCAAGACATTTTCACATATCCTGCTCCACAAATAGAGAAAAATATCTCCCAATTTGCTCCAGGGGTCAGAATAGACCCACCGTGTCTCCCTACACGATTCGCAAGAGGCGAATAAAGAGGGACATCATGACTTGATTTGCACTCACTCTCATAAATTCAAACTGTTTTGGTGCTCAATGGCCTTACATAGCCTACAAAGGCTGGTGGGCCGTATAACCTTGTTCATCCATCCATCTCCCCACCCCCATCCCTCCGCACCCCTCCTCCCCAACCTCCCACCCTCCCTCCCCAACCCCCAACCCCCTTAACATTGGGTTTGAAAATGAAGTTTTTCAATATTATAAACTGAAACTAAAACTACCCCTGTCTTTCTCTCTCTCTCTCTCTCACACACACACACACACAAGTGTGCGCGCACACACACATATACACACACTTACAGACACACAAACCCACACACAAACACACAACACACACATATACACAACACACACATGCAAACACACAGACACACACACACACACAAGACTCGGGAGAGCAATTCTGTAGCCATTCATGTGATTAATATTGCTGCAGGAGTTGTTGCCCCCAATTTCTAACGTTTTATATGATGTTTATAATAACTTTTCTAACCTTTTAGGCAGTAGCTGATTGAGATGGTTTGTTTGAGATCTAACCACAGTGTTAACACTCAAATAGAAAATTTAATGCAAAGAAAATCTTTGGATTCTGCGTAAGATAATATAATAAATTATTGGGATTTGGAGAAGGAAATGAGTAGGAAAGTACATGTATCAAATGTACATCACAACCTTTTCTGAATGCAAAGCAATGAGGTTTTTTGGTCTCATGTCTTTCTTGTATACGGGTCTGTCTCAGAAACTGGGCCTAAAAGTGTGACATGGTGGTGCAAAAAAAAAGTTGCTTTAAATAGCCTGCAATGCACTTTTTCATAAAGCCTAATAATGGATGCAATGAGTTATGCAGGTGAAAAGATAACTTAGACAAGAATACAGGCTCCAGGGGTCTGGAAATGAGCGGCCAATAGGAAAATTGGCCGCGTAACATGGACACAAAATTCAAACCAATAGTACTACAAAATGGTAGTTAAAGACCATTGTATTTTAAGAATACACCCTATGGCCATACAGAAACAGCATGTAAACAAAATATTTGGGATTCAGAAGGGTACTTGACTTCCAACATGTGAACTTAAAGTCGGGATGGCATTTTGATATTTTTTTGTGTTGAAAAAGTGTCATCAAATGACACACTTCTTAGGAAGTTGATGTTAACCAGCATCATCATGTGAAATAAAGACATAGCAGTGTAGAAAACCTTTCTGAATGAACCTATGTTCAATTGCAAGGAAATGTTACCAGTGTATAAAATTGTATTTGCCGCGTAACAAAGACACCACATTCACACTTTCACCCACCTTCCATAAACAAAACATTAAAACTGCTTGACATGCCATTGTGATTACTTTATTTGAATCCACAAGTATCCCTTAAAAAGCAAACAAGCATGTTGTGGCAAAATTGAAGAAAGAAAAACAAAAGAAAAAAATGACTAGGCATTTCTTTGAACGCAGAGGAAAAGGCATACAGTCTAAGAAGTTGACCACTCACTCCCTGACTAGAAGCCTAGGAAACAAGTCTGGTGAGACAGTCTACACTGCATAAATGTAGTAGGCTACTCCCCGGCCAGGTGCCAGAGCTGGATGGATGGATGAATGGATGGAAGGGGGTGTGGATGGATGGATAGATGGGTGGATGGACGAATGAATGGAAGGGTGTGTTGATGGATGAACGGAAGGATGTGTGGAAGTATGGATAGATGGGTGGATGGATGGATGGATGAATGGGAGGGTGTGTGGATGAATGGATTGATGGATGGGTGTGTGAATGGATGGATAGATGGGTGGATGGACGAATGAATGGAAGGGTGTGTGGATGAATGAACGTGTCCGCGTGACGAGGCTAATCGTCAGCAAAGGGCTTCGGCGCCACCGTCACGTATCATCAACTTTGCCAATATTTTCTGACATATTAATAAATAGGTGGTTGATTGCAACTACGCCAAACGCGTAAAACCACTGTTGCGTTCGATAAAAAAGACAAGTAGCGATATTCTTCCTCTGCAGGATCAGCTGCGTCACATGGACTCAAGTTATGGTTATGGAAGTGGTGTCCATGTTACGAAGCACATGGTGTAGCCTTTCCACGCACGTGGCTCGACATAACATATTTCTGACTTCAAACTTGTTTTAAATGTAAAAATAGTTAAATTGTATGACTAGTGCAAACAAATCACTGAAATTCCTTCACAATATTCTACGGAATATTAATCTTTTCTCGACTGGTATGCATAGCCAGAAAATGTCGGGCTCCGGTAGTTTGTCGGAAAAGTCGAATTACTCGTACATTATAGCTTTTTCGCACTCCCAAACTTCTGTAAATAAAAGAGAAGGGCCCTATATAACGCATGGAAATAGCAAATAGCAACAGATTATTCAAAATTTGTCAAAATCCTACATTTTACGACGTTCTCTCCAGATGTGATCAGGCGCGTAACACGTGGGGCGAGCCTGGACACCAAGAAGAAAACGCTCCGAACTCAGCAAGCTTTCGTTCCGAGTGCACAACCACGTGTACTACTATCCTTCCCCAAGGAACTGGGTCATTCTCGTGTTGAAAATGTAGTTCCTAGCCGTTTCGGGAATGCAGGAACTTACACATTGCCGATTGGCACGTAACATGAAAAATTGGACACCATTCCGCTACAGAAACTTCAAACTCAAATTTCTTTCGTGATAATAAACATATGAAGTTCTGCGTTTCCACACGTGTTCAACGCACATGTGCGCGTGTGTTGGCACCATGTGTGTCAGTATAATGTATTCCTCCGCCGAAGTTGCCGATTCCAAAAGACGTGTTTGTGTCTGGACACCAAGCGTTACGAAGCTGATGCAGATGAAAACAGATCGAGATTTCGGTAAAAGATTTCTTTTGGGGCACTTTGCGAATAATAACAAAGTAGATACTGTTTAAAAGACGCCTTGTAATGTGTATTTTGCCTTCAAAGATCGACAGTTTCAATGCACAGTACTTTTCCAAGACCAGGCTATGGCCATGTCACAAACCAGCGCGCCATTTTGGGCCCAATTTTCGTACAAAAGCAAAAACAAAATATTAAAAAGCCATTTTTTAAAACTCCATTTTATTTCCATTATCTCTTTCACCAATTTCAAACAAAATGAGCAATAAATAATAAAATTATACAGTAGTAGAAGTATTTTAAGAGGGGTCCAAAACTGTCACTGTGCTGTGGACCAGTTTCTGAGACAGACCCATACACATTTACTGGCAGAGAAAATATAGTTGAGTTGTTCTCACGAGTTCGTGACTAAAACCAGGAAAATTGACTAAAATGTTAAACATTCACTTTAACAATTCTTAATGTCATTTTTGGACAGCTTAGTCATTACAGTATCAGAGAATGTAACCAAAAAAGCAGCAGCAGTAATACTTTTTTTTAAACAATGTCATTAAGTATACCCCTGCCCGAAAGGTATTACACCGTGACTTCTTAGAACCTGTACTTCTGAAATGCAAATGAGTTTGGTAAACAAATACCTGTCACTAAAGTAAATGGCAAGCACCTTTCATGTGACAAGATGAGAGTTGGATATAGTTATGTAACAGATACTGGACAAGATATATCTGTGACGGCGAAATGCTGTTACTGGCCACTGTAGGTAACGCACGCTTCATCTGTGACTTTATTGAAGATATTTTTTTTACATAGCACACAAAATGCTAATGTTTTCTGTATGAGTTTGATCTTTTGAATCAGTACTTTCGATTTAAAAACCTTGCAGTGTGTGTTGAATGCGTTCGAGAGGAAGCGACTTGTGAAAAAAAGCAAGTCCACTTGTGACCTCGCAGGAAGCGTGCATTACCCTGTCTTTGAAGTCGATTTTCACGTACAGTTTTTG
Organism: Theodoxus fluviatilis; assembly: GCA_034096865.1. Classification (NCBI taxonomy): domain Eukaryota; kingdom Metazoa; phylum Mollusca; class Gastropoda; order Cycloneritida; family Neritidae; genus Theodoxus; species Theodoxus fluviatilis. The sequence goes on from JAWQFJ010000961.1 coordinate 64,826, forward strand.
TGACATCGCGGTTTTCTTGCTGGGAAAAGCTAAATAAAACTTTAATTAACAGATTCACAGCAGAATTTTTAAACACCAATGGCATACTTTGCTGCAGATAGTTTGTGGAGCGTGTTGGGTCAGCCGTTCCACTTTTTGACCGCCATTTTGACGACAATTTTACATTATTTATTACTCTAACATGCAAAGACTTTACTTTCATCAAATCCCACTGCTCATGGTGTTTCATGGACATATGTACAACCTCCTGATGCAATGTTTCTTTGCCTAAAACTAAAAAATAGCTGGTTGTAAGAAACTTTAATAGAGCACCCCATCCAGTCACGAACTCGAGAACAACTCAGTTGTAACTGTGGTCTTGATTGTTATGTAGTTTCTAACACATAATTATCTGTGCAAAGAAAAAGAAAGCTCTGGTTTCTTTCCTGTAAAAATGTGCATTTACACACACTGGTCCTATGATCTAATAACATTAATTTGCTTCTGGGCACAGGATATGCCTCTTACTCTCTCCGTCTCAGTTTTCCCATTTTGCAGGAAATTAATCTGCATAAATCCTCTTCTTGTTTGCTCTCACAGCCAAGACATTGCTTGGCTCTGCAGATTTCTCTGAGGGTCGGAGAACGCGTTCCCAGAGCAAGCCGGCTCCTGCCACGAAGCGTGCCGGCACCAAGGAGGCCAAGGCCAACCTGAAGCGCGGAGGCAAGAAGGCCAAGAAGGAAGACAAGAAGGAGGACAAGGAAGAGGACAAGATCGAGGAAGAGGAGGAGGAGGAAGAAGAGGAGAAGGAGGAGGGGGAGGACGAGGAGGAGGAGGAGGCCTAAGCTGACTGTAGCAGCAGCAAGAACCAAAAATCACAAAATTGACGTTGACAGTACGTGACTGATGCATTTCTCATAACTTTTATTTTAGTCTTTTTTTTTCCCATGAAGCCGCCAGTTTCATCTGATTGCTGTCAATAAGAAGCAGTCTGTATCGTACTGCCAATGGCTGGCTGACCATTGGAGATAATGTTAGATGTGTGTACTGGAGGGGGGGTAAGTTCTCTGTCATGGTGGAAATATTTTCTATCTTGGTAGTTTGGTGGTTGTTTGTTTGTTTGTTTTCTTCATCAGTGATGAACATGGTAGCATGCTTCATATTCTCTGGTTTTTGCGTCAGTTAATCCTGTATGTAAATACTTCACTCATTGGTCATCTTTCAGAAACTCCACATGATAACATCCTATGAATTTTTACATTGATGTCATGAGTACTCTTCACTTTGGGTGTAACATTTGAAAATGGCAGGAGAGTTTTGTTTCTTCCCCTGGTCTCAGATGAAATTCATTGATGTAGATACTGCATAATTCAGCCATGAATCACTGCTGTGTTGTCTAAGTTGCTTGTGACATGAAATTAAAATAAGAGCAGCGCTACTTTGCAGGAGTTATGACCAAAGTAGGTAAATATGGTTGTCACTAAAGCATTGTTTGATTATATACATGTATGACCTGAATTGGCTTAATTAAGTGCAGGATGTTTCTGGGGAAATTTCGTTTCTGAGACCGAGAATCCAATTAAATGACTGTTTCTGTCCTCAGCAGAATTCTGTGTAGTTGATTTATACAAAAGAGTTGCTTTTTATCCATTCTTTTTGTATTGATTTTTACTTTTCTTTTCTCTGACACAAACATTTCAAGAAGATCATAAAGACTTTCTTCGACTCAAACATTTCAAGATCATAAAGACAGACAATCGAAACTACTAAAATGCAGAGGGCCTGCGAGTACACCTGGTAAACCTATGTGTAAATTATGAGTGAAGGGAAGGCTTGTGTGCGTTGCTGAGAGTTGTTTCTCTCTGTGAGCAAGGAAGTATCTGGAGGCAGTCAATATCTTTCCATCTATACTGAGTGAGTGACGTGCAAACGCCATATGGGTTCCAGCTTGCTTGTGATGCCGAGAATAAAACCATGTCTGCCGTTGGAACTCGCAAGGATCGCTTTGACTTGTTGCCATATTGAGTTTAGTGTATTACAAATAGGGTGAGATCTTTCCTTTTTTTTCCTTTCACTCTCTTGTCAGTGCTTGATTAAAGTGTCAGTTTCTTGTTGAAATGTTTTCAGGCAAGCATCCTGAAGCACTTACAATGGCAAATGGCATCACTTGATCATGTTTATGTGTGATTGGTTTATATAATTTGAGAAACTAATAGTTTTAATTATTTATTTTTTTAACTCTTTATTTGGTCAACTTTTTTTTTCAGTTGATGCATAGCACTTTATTCAGTATCCTGCAGCTGTTTAGTTTTACCTGAGTGCTTTTTACTAAAGAAGGATCATTTTCATATACAGTATATACACTGCGCACTGTTTTAGCAAAGACTTGTTCATCAAATGTTATGCATTTTAATCCAGCATCAAATATGTAAGTTATGTGATCAGTTGCTTCATAAAATAAATTTATTTCTATCTGTGGAGATGCTTATGTTCTGCTTTTTAGAGTTTGTTATACGTCTCTACACAGAGGTATTTTCACTCCTAGAAATTCCATGGAGTGAATGTTTGTTACCCAACACCTTAGATTTAGTCACTTATAACCTTACCTCATTTTGAGAAAACAGCGAACAAAGAGAACAGAATTGTCAGTTGCGAAATTTTTGTGTGTGACTGATCCTCCCAGATCCAACAGCTTGTACACTTTGTCCAAATCAAGAAGGGCTGAAAATTCATCCAAGGGACGATTTTGAGATTTAACTCAATTCAGTAAACTGAACCAATCCTGTGTATACTCTGAGAGTTATAGATTTAAAATCTACTGCTAATTGATTATGTTTTACCTCTTTAGATAGGCACTGAAATTTCATAGTGGAAAAACTATGATTGCACAACACCCCACCTCATCATCAAATTGCTTTTGTCGTACTCGAAAAAGATTTGTCAAGTATTTGGTATGGTTACATGCTGTGGGCTCTCATCTGACCTCATGGCTCAGTTTCATTGGCTGTTGAGGGATGTACAGGTATGTGAGAATTAGCTCTGGGCCAAATTCATGATGTAGTTTGATTACAAAATGTAGCTCAAACTTGAAAAGCGCTTGCTTGGTACATACATGAATGTTTTCAATGTCTGTACTCAGCTACCACAGCACATAAAATAATTTTTGTAAAATTTTGAAGAGCACTTAGTGTACATATGATGACAAAAGTAAGAAAATCATCAAAGATATCCTAGCAACTCATTTTTGGAGGACCAGTGACCTTCTTGCTTTATTATGTGTGACTGCCATTTGAAGTCTCTCCCATTCTTTCTTTATTTTACATGAAATAATGAAAAAGAAAAAAAACTTTGCCTAACCCCCAGAATTGTAGCATTGAAAATAGGCATAATATTATAGACAATGGTAGGTGCATGCCTAATGATAAACTATTTTAACAAGGGTTTTTATTATCAGCAACCTGCATGTTCAGCAAGAAAATTAAAATTCAGAGAATGGAAGAGTAATATGATTCAAGCTCAACATGTATGCAATTACACATTTTGATAATGTGATTGACCGATGCAAGTGGATGAAAACTCGGGGTGAATTTGATGCACCTGATTTTCCAATAGCCATGCTAAATCTGGACCAGCATTTTCACAGAAGGAACAAGGAATCCCCCTTGCTTCTAAATCTAGTGCAATTGATTGGTATATACATGCCAGCAGAAAGCCCCATGTAACACAATCAAAACCTGTTGACCTCAAGTGTTACTCTCAAAGAGCTAGTTGAAAGGGTTCAGGTCTTGTACCATTAAAAAGCCTGTTCTCTCATCCTTTTGATTGTGCATATGTGTGTGTGTGTGTGTGATTTGGAACAGGGTCCTATGAACTAGAATTTCTATTTAATGCAAATAGCCCAGTGTTGACATCAAGGCTAGGAGGTTGCAGCAACCTTATGGAGCAATCTTTTGTGAGATGTGGTCAAGTGGTTGGAGTACTTGACCTGCATTTGCTTGCAGCTGCTGGGTGTGGTATTGACAGATGCACAGATCTCAGAGTGCTTCGCTTGCATTACTTCTCCTCACCCAGGAATAAGACGGGTACCCATGAAGGTTGAGCTGGGAAATAGTGGGGTAAAAGAATTGATGCCTTCTTCTGAAGCCTGTTTGCTCAATATTGCGGCTCTGCGATTGAGTGGGTTGAGTCTATTGGCTGGTGACCGGCGTTTAGAGCTGCACAGACCCAATATTGCGGCTCTGCGATTGAGTGGGTTGAGTCTATTGGCTAGTGACCGGCGTTTAGAGCTGCACAGACCCAATATTGCGGCTCTGCGATTGAGTGGGTTGAGTCTATTGGCTGGTGACCGGCGTTTAGAGCTGCACAGACCCAATATTGCGGCTCTGCGATTGAGTGGGTTGAGTCTATTGGCTGGTGACCGGCGTTTAGAGCTGCGCAGACCCCAGACTTGCATCCTTCAGCAAGGTGCTTCACTCGCTTCTCTCATCCCAGGAGAAAATGGGTACCTGTCAGTCTAAGGGCTGAGCTAGAACATTGCAATAAATTACTTTAGTGGTGTTTATCTTCAGCCTGTTTGAACGCTCCCGAGGGAGTATAGATGGAGTGATGGCGTAGCCTGATGACAGGAAGTAAACCTGTGCAGTTTGAGTGAAAATGTGTGAGAAGTCACAATATATAAGGTACCTTTACCAAGGGAGTTGAGATGACAGCATTATGAGAGTACCCAAATGACCAGGCAGTAAAAGTGCATGGTTTGAGTGTCTGTCAATGAGTGTAAACTTGCCATGTAGAAAAGCACCTCTGCCTTTACACCCATGTCAAGTGCACAAGTTCTTGGTCAGTGGGCCTCAGGAAATGCTTTTCAAGCACTGTCTTGATTTCATCTCAGACTGTTGTGTGCAAGCTACTGGAACTGTGCTGGAAGTAGTTTATTGATGTTTTATCCTGTGTTACTCTGCCAATCTCTGCAGCTTTGGAATAGATGGCAACATCTTGAAATGCATTTTTCGTCACATCAAAGTTCTTTTCAGTTTTTTTAGATTTAAGAATGTTCAACTGTCCCAAAAGTTAGATGTATAAAGCTGTATTTCTAAGGAGAAGGATTTGGATAGGCAATCAGTGGAAATTTCCTAGTTTCTTGGCACGGTGTACAAGCAGTGTCCATGAGCTGAGCAGTGGAGCACAGTGTCATTCACCAATGGTAATGCAGAAGCGGAAATGACAAAATTCTCACCAAGGAGAGTCGGTTAATCGTTTTCAAATGCACTAACTGCTCCTTGTAAAACACGAACGCGCCACCTCAAATTGCCAAGGGGAGGCAACAAAATAGTCTCCCCTTGGACTACAGCTCGATTGAAAGCCACATTGTCAGAAGCGCCTAGAATCTAGACGTGCTGGAGGAAATCTTGCAGTGTCTGATTTACCAATAATGGGAAAGTGACTCGATAAGCAGTGAAAGGCGATGACAAAACAGTCAACAAACGTGCGACACAGTGCGATTACATGGAGTAGAGCGGAACTTCTTCATCTGAAACGGCAACGCTTATCTTTGGATAGGTCTGTCTCTTTCACAGCTAGACTTGAAATTCAACGACTTGAACATACACCAGTGCTCTCGAATCCTCCGTAGCGGATCTAGGTACGACCTGAGTATTGTCTGAGAAGTTCACCCGTCAAAGGACAGCGTTCTCACTTGTGCCACTGGTTTCCTGCGCATCTAATGCCAAGGAAAGGTTACAAAAACGAAATTATTGGACAGAACAAACTCTAATAAAGCAGCGATTGACAATATTTGTAATGTTTTAGCTGCCACTCTGGTACAAAATGCCCACTAAGAGGAAGGAAAGATGAGAAAAAGAAGAAGAGACAGACAGACAGACAGACAGACAGACAGACAGACAGTCAGACAGACAGACAGACAGACAGACGTACGTTGGCGGGTAGGCGGGCGGGCGGGCGGACAGGCACACACACACACACACACACACACACACACACACACGCAAGCAGAGAGAGAGAGAACGAACGAACGAACGATTTATTGAATAGGCCTCCAGCCTATTTCAATTACATAGTTTGCTTATACATACATAAAAGCAGGTGGATATCCGCAACAATGTACAGAGTATCAAATTAGCCATCAAGATAAAATTCATTGGATTCCGGTAAGTTTTCAGCACACATTCTACGTTGAAATGCTTTATATAAGAATATACTCGTGGCTCTGCTATCCTTCTCGCTGTAATTACTCAGAAGCGTTTTCAAACAGTTTTCATTGAGTGAAATATGAGAGAGAGAGAGGGAGGGAGAGAGAGAGAGAGAGAGAGAGAGAGAGAGAGAGAGAGGAGGGAGGGAAGGAGAGAGAGAGGGGGGGGGGGGGGGAGGGAGGGAGGGAGAAAGAGAGGGGGGGAGGGAGAGAGAGAGAGAGAGAGAGAGGAGAGAGAGAGAGAGAGACAAAGGAAGAAAGCAAAAGAAACCACCAGACGAAACTTGAAGCCCAGCAGTCAGAGCTTCTACCTGTGAGGGGGACATCGATCAAGCGGCAGCGGCTGTATGTATTTGTGCAAACTAAACTGTAAAACCTTCCCATTCCTCAAGTCCGTGAAAGCCCCACCCCACCCCCTCCTACTCCCCCATCCCTGAATTTCAAGTTACATTGGGCCGATGTCGCTCGATGACCCCGATCAGCTAGAACCCCAGGCTGTTCGGCCTTCTGGTCCCCCTGTGGGTTGGGGGTAAGAATTGACCCACCGCGTCTCCCTACGCGATTCGTAAGAGGCGAATAACTAGGGTCACCGTGACTTGAATTGCGTTTGCTCTAAACTGCTCTTGTGATTTTCGTGCTTATGGCCTTACATAACCTTCAAAGGTTGATAGGCCGTAAAACACCATCCATCCATCCATCCATCGGCCTTCTGGGCTTCCTGCCAAGGGCGATCCCAAGCGGCCCAAGAAGCAACCAGGAGGCATCGGGACAGGGTCAGATCATTCAGATCCACCCGTGCGTTCCAACCGCCGTGTGAGATCAAGATCAACCCACACGCAACATCCAACTGGTCGCCAAACATCACATCCACCCGAAATTACTTTCCACTGGTCCTTTTAGATTGGTTTGAAGATTTACAGACAATTTAAACCACATATTCATCAAGTTTTTCCACGTCACAATATCGTTGGCTCGGCCACTGTGTGCTGTCCGATTTCGTGCTCACGAAGCGAGCACGTCGAGTCCACACAGGAAAAGATCAAAGACACAGTAGCGTTTGCTAACTGGGCTCTGGATTCCCTCGTCCAATCCCCCTGTGGGTTGGGGATAAGAACTGACCCACCGCGTCTCCCTACGCGATTCGTAAGAAGCGAATAAAAAGGGACATTGTGACTTGATTTGCGCTTACTATAAACTAGGCTATTTTAGTTATTTTCGTGCTCAATGGCTTTTCATAGCCCACAAAAGCTGATAGGCCGTAAAACTCCATCCATCCATTCCATCCCTCATCCAACTCACAAAGTACGTACTCCCTTATAGTTATAGGAGCACTAAACACTGGCCTGATGGGTCTTCAGTCCCTTTACTGAATTATACACACTCCCACAGCAGCACGCCTTGTCAAGTTCAAGCTGGATCAGGTCGTCACACGCTTTCTCTCTCTCTGTCTCTCTCTGTCTGTCTGTCTGTCTGTCTGTCTGTCTGTCTGTCTGTCTGTCTGTCTCTCTCTCTCTCTCTCTCTCTCTCTCTCTCTCTCTCTCTCTCTCTCTCTCTCTCTCTCTCTCACACACACACACACACACACACACACACACATATAGAGCAGACTCCTTCACTTTTGGTTCACATTTTGACGAACACAAGGTATTTCACTCCCCAGCGATCAAACTCGCCAACCAAGGTCGGAGATCCGGAGTGGTGGTTGTACATGTGAAACAAAAGTGTGACACCTATCATTACTCAAATAACTGTGTCATATTACAACTTTCTTGCATTTCAGGTAACTAATGCGCCATCTGGCAACATCATCCTTATCGTTGTGTATATCCCGCCCAGTGATTCCCCCGTATTACAGGGAACGGGATATGTCATATAACCTGTCTCTAGCCCTGCTGGAGGAAGCAATCCTTCAACTTCAGAAAACCTTCCCAGAATAGGCACTGATGGTCTGTGGGGATTTGAATGCCCGCATTGGCAACTGGGACATCCAGGACGCGAATGAGGGAATGGAGGAAGCATTCTGTGAACCCGAGTCAGTAGTCAGTCGGTAGGCGAAATCTTTAGTGGACTAGAATGTGGAAGAAGATTAACTGCCAAACGTAGATTCTGTTTGTCCTGCACTCAGACAGAATCGAGTGTCTCAGGATTAAGTGGTGAACTGCTTTGGTAAGGTGTTAAAAAAGCTTTGTCTCATACATCAGATAACCATCGTTAATGGACGCCCAGCTGGCGACAAAGATGGCCGATATATATATACACACATATATCTCCACTCATAGAGATAGCGTCATTTATTATTGCATGGTTGCAGGTGATTACACAAACTGTACCGTAAATATGCTTGTTGTAGGTAAGATAGAAAGTAATCACATGCCTCTGGAGATAACAATTGGGTCAAAGTCATTTAAATCAGGCAAGATATTTCATAGAAAAAAAATCATCTCCAAAGTAAAATGGGATGATCAAAAAGCTGATGAATTCTACCAAAATAATACTCAAAGGCCAACCTTTGAACGATAACTAGAACTCGCAACAAAAGAAATAGACTTCTCGGCAGAAGCATCCCTTAGTTTATTCAGTTCTGCCATTCTAACCTGTGCCGAATGCACGAGGAAAGACGTCCTCATCAATGGTTCCACTCTACTTGAGAATAAATCGGTCTGTTATAATTTAGAATGCCAGAACTCAAAACTGGCAGCTAGAAAGGCTCTAGGGTCCTACAGAAAGTCCAAGATTCCAATAAACAAAGAAAAGTATTCCAAGCTAGAAACTGGTACAAAAGTACAGTCCGAGCGAAGAAGAGAGATCATTTCAAAGTTTCCAGGATAGCTCTCACGGATAATCTAAATGATTCTTACAAATTTTGGTCTCTTGTTAAAAAGGCAACTTGGAAGCCGACCCCTCCTGTAGACATTGATATAAAGATTTTGAAAAACCACATCGAAAAACTTTTCCATATGAACCTAGACCAAAACTCGGTGGAGACTACTGAAAGCTATAATTGTCATGAAGCCGTTTCCAATGATATGCTAGATGAATCCATTACGGCAGGCGAAGTCATGAATGCAATAGATCGGATACGATCAGGGAAATCCCCAGGCCTGGACGAATACCAGGAGAATGTTTTGCAATCATTGGTAACCAAATAGGTTCCTACTTGACAATACTCTTCAATGCCCTTTTCGAATCGCAATACTTTCCACGCGAATGGTCCCGTTCTATTATCGTCCCACTGCACAAAAAAGGTTCAACAACAAGGTCTTAGGCTAGTCTCAAGGGAAAATGTGTTGTGTTAGCATATATTTCATATCTTTTTATATGATAGTATTATATTAACATTAGCCAAGAAAAAAATACAAACAGATGTTTTCTGGTTGACATGGTTACAGAAAAAACAAGATGGCCGCCAGTGAAAACAATCCAACTTGTAACAATGATATATCTAATTCTATCCAACACTGAACAATGAAATTTACACCATTTCATTTGGACTGCAAAAGCATATGCAATCAACCTAAAATTCGAAGTTGTTTGATAAAAAAGAAATTCACGATATTTTTGTGCTTTTATTACTGTTTTCCCGCCGTAATCAGAACACAAAAACCATCAAAAACTAATCTATGCATCACCAGGTCACTTTGAGACTAGTTAATTGCATATCACAAACTGAAAATAGCAGGTGTGGAAAGTTTCTACTTGCTATATGTAAATATGTAGTCAGGGCAGCTGACACAAGGTTTAAAAAACCTAGATTTGAGAAAAACGCAAATAAAAACCGCTGGCGCTGAACCTCCAGATTTTGGCACTTAAAAAAAGGAAAAAAAAAGAAGATCGGGTTTGAACCCGCAACCTCTCGAGAAAAGAGGGGGAAAAACACACACAGACAAAAACACAAAAAACCAGGTCGGGTTTGAACCCACAACCTCTCGAAAAAAGAGAGAGAAAAAATGTTTCAGCGCAGAATCGAACCTGTTCACGCATGACCAAGAGTCCAACGCTCTACCAAATGTGCCATTGGAGAACTGGTATGACTGAGTGTTTGTAAAGCATTTATAACGTTCTTTTCCGTAAACCGCCTTGGTTCGTATTTTGCACTGTAAATTGTAGAAAAATTGATGATAGTTCATGAAGTTTGAGTGGTCTTGTACATTTTAGGATTCTCAAGGTCTATTTCTGCCAAGTTTAATATCGAATCACTGCCCAGGGCCGGATCAAAGTTTTTTGAGGGGGGGTGCTTAAAATTGTTTTAGGGTCTTCTCATCGAAGTGGCGAAGCCACGAGTGCGTGCCTGCGAAGCAGGCACGCCCCTCTAGAGGGGTCCGGGGGCATGCCCCCCCGGAAAATTTTGAGAAAAATGGTGCAAATCTGTGCAATCTGGCAGTGCGGTCATTTCCAAGAGTTTTTGTTTGGTCACAGATTCTTCCTGTCTCTGCCCGGGTTTGATTTGTCTGTGCGAGTAGCAAAAGGAAGGCATCTTAATTATAGCAGCACCCCCCCCCCCCCCCCCCTCCCTCCCCAGCTACCTTGGCTGCCAAGTAGAGTGTGCTTATACCAAGTGTAGAGTAGTACAGCATCTGGGCCCAGCATCTTTTAGCCCCCCCCCCCCCCCCCCCCTCCTTCCCAAGCTTTTTACTAACTATACTGTCTCTGCTACCAAGCAAAGTGTGCCGATATCCGATGAGGTGGGAAGTAGATCAACATATTTGAGCAACCACCCCCCCCCCCCTCCCTCCTTCCCCCAACTCCCGGCTGCCACGGTGGTTTTTTTTTTTTTTTTTTTTTTTTTGGGGGGGGGGTGCTCGAGCACCCCCAGCACCCCCCCTAGATCCGGCCCTGTATAAGGTTGCAAGCTGCCTTGAGCACGTGCGACTGTGTATATACAGTAGTCGCCGCTTATTAAAAACACATTGGGACCGAACAAAAGTGTTTTTAATAAGCGGCGTTTATATTAACCGGCACTTCCCGCTTCACCAAGCCGTTGCGTTTCTTCCACCTGTTAAACCACCCATTTGTAGCTTTGAATTCGGAGCGACCAAGCTGGGAAGCAATCTGTTCCGCCTTCTGACACAGGATTGGGCCGTTTACAGGTGTGTTGCGTGCTTGGATAGAGTCGAACCACCGCTTTAAGCCATCTTCTGTCTCTTTATCCTTCCCGCAGCGCCGACGCTTCCTTTGGCCTTGACTGGAGCCCTCTGCGATATCAGCCCTAAGTTCATCTTCTTTTTTCAGTGTCTGGCACAGAAATGATGCCGACACACCCAAAATGTCAGCACCCTCCCTCAAACTTTTAGAATTTAGCTCTCGGTAGCGATCAAGCAAGTCCACTTTGTCTTTGGGTGTCATTTCTGTTCTTTTTCTTTTCTTTGGAGCTGAAGTTAAAGCCATTTTCTGATTCACTGCTTATCCAGCGAGACTAGACAGTGTTGAATTGACATCTGACGGTTTGCTGACAAGGTACGTGTAATCACTGTTCACACAAACGCTGAAGCGTCTTTAGTTGTCATCTAACGGTTTGCTGACAAGAATTCACAACCAGAGATCGACTCTGACCCTCCGAACTCGCTCAATGAAGTATAAATATTGATGTTGTATTCAAAGTCCTTATAATTAGTAGAGTTCACAATATTACACTCTTGTGATTCGAATTTTACCGCATACAAGTTTTACATTCATGGGAAATCGATGTTTAGAAAATGAACTGACGGAAAAATGGCTGCCAGTATGGAGTGTATCACAACAAGCGGAGGAATACACTCACGATGTGATATGGCATTCAGCGTGGCTGTTCAAAACGGTGGTATGCATGTTATGGAAGAATTTAGGCTATCACGTGACCAACCTGTTGCTGAGACTATATTCACTAGTCTCAGCCACGCTGAATGACTCTCATGCTGACGCACGGAAATCTTTAACAGTACCTCTGGCTGGCGATTTCTAAAACAATGTATGATCGGTGTCCAGGCTGTTGTGCACACGTCAGATGATGCGTACACCATTCTCTCCTTGAGAAACAACACAAAGATCAGAATACTAGGGAGTTGGAAATTTTTTATTCAACTATAATTACGGAACCGGATTCTCTCTAGACTTACGTAAACTCAACCAAAAAAATCGGAAAAAATCGAGGTTGCTTACAATAAACCACCAACTATTCCACAACCCCAGCAAAAAGATCAAACTAAACTGAAATCAACGGATCAATCATAAATGGGGCGACAAATGATTTTAAAAATCATACTCGTCAGATGTGTAGTCCGAAATTCAAAGAACAGTTCCACGTCCAGGGAGGAGAATCACACACATCACAAAGACACAACAGAACTGTGCGGACGCACAACACTTTCATTGTTGGAGGTAAATTCCCACCTGCGAAGAAAATATGGACACAAACGTCCTTAGAAGGGATGATCAAGAGAGGAAAAGTTCGACTAAGTATCTCAGTCTCTGGGCAGGTGTGGGTTTGATGACAGGTAGTCGAGGTGGGCGTTGGCTTGTGAAAGCTTCAGGCTGACGACGGGTAGATTCCAGGTACACTCCACTGGGATTGGCTTCCTAGCAAAGGGGGTCATCTCACAACCCTTCTCTGAGGCAACTGGCAACATGAAAGCAGAGAGAGTAGAGGAAAGCAATGCTCAGCTCTGCAGACTCATTCTTCAACCTCTCTGGATTGGCTGGCATGAATGAATGGGCACTTGGGCTTACAGCCTCCTCACTATGTAGACATCAACCCTTGCTAAACATGCTGGGATGTCCAAATAACAATTAGGACCGATCAGAAGATTGACAGATATTTACTGCAAGGCAACATGGCGGTCTTCCTGTCCCAGTTCTCGCCCAAAGATGTTAAAATTTAAAACAAACAACAGTTTCTCACTAACCATCAAGTCCATTTCCTGTTTACTGAACCAGTAGGTGCAGAAACATAATTGCCTGATTCTTACCAACTCCAAATTAAACATACCAATTTCTACCTTATTCCCGTTAAATTTCTGTCTTGCATTTCCTGCCCACGGGAACAATAGAATGAACCGTCCCCAAAACGGACTTCGTCACATGCAGGAATGATGCAAAGAATACGGACGAAAACGTTATTTACTGTTGACGTTTTTAATTCTCAAACTATCTTTGAATCGGCACACAAAGCATAAAACTCGACTTAATTTTCATATACAGCAGACAGCACTTCTGTAGCTTCGAGTGGTTTTGTTTGTCCATATGAGAAAAGATTCCATGAAATCAATGTTTATTGCCTCCTGACTACATTCTGAATGAAACATGTAGTATTTTGTCTGTCATGACGAGTTTATTCTGTACGTCAAGAGAATTTGCAAATCGTTGTTGTCTTTACGAGAATATGCAAATAGAATGATATCTTCAGTCAGTAATACTGCACAGAATTCCTTTAGTCCTATTGCACTTCAACACCTGGTCACCTAGGAATAGGAGACCCAGCAGCTAGTGGACTTCCACCGTTCCTACCTTGCACTGAAATTTTGCTTTGACACGAATATTATGCATTAAGATGAATGTTTATTGCTTAAGAGCCTATCAAGCTTATTAGGCACGACTGGAATACTCCTGATAGGCTGAGGAATACGTGTTCGCACGTTCACAGTTCAGCAACCAACACCTCTTCACCAGCACAAAGTTCTATGCTGTGCCAATAACTATGAAATTCGAAAGTGATCATGTTTCGAGCTGATTCTCAACAATCTGGCAAACTTTGTTGTGATTCCTATTTTCAATCCATGTGAAGCACCAATAAATGTATTAAACCAACATGTACTGTTTTATTTAAGATTTTTTTGGTTTCGTTTTGTCACGATGGGTAAGCTGTCTGCAAGAATCTTGAAGGGAAACTGAGATTCGAATAGTATCCAGTAAAGCAAGAGAATATGGAGTTGACATACACGCATCACAAGCACAACATGGAAAAGCAGGACGATTTACCCGAGCTCATCTTCACGCCTACACGCCACACCTGCTGGCAAAAGCCAGGGACAGACCCTGAAGTCCGTGACGGAAAGCTGACCGCAAGCGTGGAAGTGACCATGGCGAAGGCCGAGTTCTGCCGGACCAGACATAGCATTGCCCTGCACGACACAAAAATCCCCCGAAAGTTCTCTGAGGGTCACGGACTCTGGGCATTCTCAAGAAGTCTGTGAGGACGCGGCAGCTGCCAGAAGTCTTCAGCGAGCCCTTGTAAGGAGTGCCTCCCTGCCGGGCCTTCCAGGGAGGCCACTCTCCCCGCATGCAGCCAGCAGCAGCTTTGTCAGCACCAGGCAGATGGAACTTCCTTTGTTAGGCTTCTACGAATTTCCCGGGTGCATAATTAGCCAGAAAAGGCAAAGCGAAATACGACATGTAATAATAATAATAATACAGACTACTTATACGCCCATACCTTCCCTAATAGGCAAGCTCATGGCGTTTACAATGAAAAGTCTACATTCATACAAAGCATTCTAACACTCGCACACTGTACAGTTGAAACAAAAAAGAGTTAAGTATAATACAACTACTTAACCTAGCAGGCAATAAACAAGTCACGAAACATTAAAGAGGGGCCTTGTGAAGCACCTCACTGCTCGTTAGGAAAGACTGACCGGAACAGGTGTGCCTTAAGGGAGGTTTTGAGCTGGGACATGGAATCAGAGTGACGGACAGAGAAAGGTAGGTTATTCCACGTGAGTGCACGCACCAACACACACACACTTGCACACACACAAACACGCACACACACGCACACACACGCACACACACTCACACGCACACACACACACACACACACACACACACACACACACACACACACACACAGAGAAACACACACACACACACACAATATCGCGTACGTTAATGCACATGCACACACACTAACAAGAGCACGTCCGCATACACATGAAGTTTTAATTTACCTAACCAAACCTACAGATAAAACTTGAAAAATATCACCGACTTCTCATGAATATTGTATGGCTTCAAAGGGGCGCAGGTTTGTAATGCTTTTAGTTGCGAAATTGATTAGAGCAAAATCATCCACAAAGATGCACTCATACATCAACATTCGTCCATCTACTTTCTTCCTTCATTGATCAAAGCATGGACTTCCGTTACTTTCACAGATCAAATCGTGTTCTTGGTCCATTTCTAAGAAGGTTCAAACATGGCGTCAAAACATGAAATGCAAGAATGAATACGTAATGACCTTCATTACGTAGTTTTGTGCCTAAATCGCAGAGCATGAAATGGAGTTGACCTTCAGAGCGTGGTAATTTCATGTTCAGTCTATAATGCATGAACAAGCAACGTGCAGGGAAGAATCGCACCATGCAGACAGTAGAAGATGCCGTGTGGAGGGTCGAGTTCAATCAACTGGAATCCAAAGGAGGTTTGGTGAGACCTTTGGCTTCGGCGAGGGAGGTAATCTTCTATGCGGGAATTTCTCTCTCAAGGAACAAAGAATAGCAATTCTGGTGGACATGCATAGCCACGCTTTGAGACTGACGGCACCGGGACAAAGGAAACAGTGCAGTCATGTATTTTTGTTCACCCCTGAATCAATCTCGTCAAGCGATGGAAAGTCACGGCACTGCACCCTATGACAGCAGACCGCGAGGAGTGATGTTTCCTGATGGCCGCCAGTCCTCGTCCTGCGAGGCATCCAGATAACCTTAAGTCACGTGATGAACTTTGCATAGGACGTGGACTGTTTTGTGATTGCTGTATGTCGTAACGGTTAGCCCCCCCCCCGCCCATTTACTGCCTGAGGAAGAGCAGAGTAACAGACACGTCTGAGCCGCTCACGGACTGCTCCAGCTGAAACCCAAGCTTCACGCACATGGTGAGTGGTTTGGAATTATTGGTCTTCAGTAGGCTCCACAATACACTATATCCTAGTATAATTATTCACTCACATCGGATCATTACCTCCGACAAGAAGGTTATGTTTACCCCTTGGTTATTTCGTTTGTTAATCCGTTACACAGCAAAATAACGCAAGATTTTTTTAATGGATTCGGATGGAATTTGGTGAATGGTAAGAGTCATTCTGTGAACCCGAGTCAGCCTTGACTCTGGCACAGTTCGCAATGAATGCGTAATAGATTTGACCCTTCGCATTACAGCATTACGCCAAAAATAGTTCGTTCTGACCAAGCAAACAAAACTCAATGAAATTTCGGCAATCTGGCCATCGACTGGCCTACTTTTTCCAACCCAATTCGACAGGGCATACAGGCAGACGGATTTACAGAATCTATTCACACGTAAGCAGAGGCACGCATAGACACAAGGAGACGCGCAGGTAAGCAGAAAAACAAAGTTAGAAAAAGAGAGAAAAAAAGTTTTACACAGTTTTATACCTCTTTTTCTTTGTTTCTGTTTAACACTTGCCACTGAGAAAAAAAGTTTTTACCTTTGCATTTCTAGTGTTTTCAGTTTGCAGTGGAGATCTGTGGCGTCAATTGTGCTTGCCTTCATGTGGCACGGCGTGACGGCCTTCCTGTGTGACTACGCTAGTGACGTCACTGTCCAGAGAAACACCTACCTACAGGTATGCGTGACAGAACAACTTCATTGCATGAAAATATAAGTTTAGGGGCTGCCTAACCGCTTGGATGACGTTATGGAGGCACTGAAATTAGAGTCATTCTTCCGTTGTGTTCTTTCAAACTTATCTTTTTCACTGCAAAATTTGGTCGGTTAGTTGGTAGGTCTGTCGGGTGATTGGTTGGTTGGCTGCTTGGTTGGTTGCCGGACTTTTTGGTTATTTGGCCGGTTGGTTGGGTGGTTGATTTTTTGGTTACTTGTTCGTTTGGTTGTCTGCTCATTTATTTGGTTAGGTCTAACTGGCTGGCTGGCAGACTAGTCTGTCGGTTGGTTGGTTTGGTGGTCGGTCGGATCGGTCAGTGCTTTGTTTAAGCACAGTACAGTCAGCCCTGGATCCTTAGAAGGACATCATGTTTATTGGGAGACTAATATTAACTAATATAACCTTTGCTTGGTGCTCCGATTTCTATTGACGCCATAGCGTGTGTGCCTCCTTTCAGCATTTGTCTCTTTCGTCATTTTCAAGCCGTGCTTTTCAATATAACACTCGCCTTACTCCTTCTCGCCACTATCCCTCACTTCCTGTTCTTGTCCAGTGAGGGCACCCGACATTCTGACCTGGCACTGACAAGGACGTGACTTTTTCAGGTCCCCGCCCTTACTTTCCTCTTTGGACTGGGCCTCTCCATGTGTGACCGAAAGTGCAGTAACGTGACCGGAAGTGTGTCCTACAATTACTTCCGTCCTGACGGGAAGTGTGAGTGCCTGGGCGAGACAAGCGCCAACTCCTCACAAACGGTGCTGTCCAGGGAGGGCTGGCACCATGGAAACATCACAACATCAGACAAGGTGGGTGTCAAAGGTCATCTTTTTCATCGCTTTGGAACTTCCACCGTGTGGCGTCTCGAGCTTGTTGTCGCTATGGCAACGTAGTATGATTGTAATCTACAGAATAGCCAGGATGCTCACATGTAACCGGGTCTTCTTCCACTACATCACTGCTACAATGGAAAGACACAAGTGGTGTGTTTTCTTTTTACGACTTGCGTTGCTGTGACTAGATTGAGAACTCCTCCGATATTCTTTTTCATCTAATACCCAAGATAATACTGACAAATGAGATGAAGCATTTTACGGTGTTTTTTGATTGGACGATGCTTGGCCTACATCGCCGACGT
>JAWQFJ010000962.1:0-2500 GCA_034096865.1 Theodoxus fluviatilis
ACTCTGTGGATATGGGTCATCTGATCCACGTTTTACGTGCACCAAACATGGACAAGGCCAATTTTATATATCTTTACACATTACTCTTCAGATACTGGGTCAACTCATCCATGTTACACTTGCACCAAACACTGGACTCAAGAACAGACAGACTGGATGCAGGCATTCAGGTAGCACCACCGTCTCCATCCCCTGAGACAAGTTCCAAACTAATGGTGACTTGCTACCACACCAAGGGACAATCACACTTTAATGCCTTCACAGTCTTCAAAGCTACTCAGTTTTACTCCTGGGTGGGTAAAGAAATGACACTAAAGCATCTGCCCAACTCTTTCAACTACATGTATGTGATCTGAGCAGCACTGAACTTTGCATTGCTTGCCATGTACCCATAGTGGGATGAACAGCATAACAAATAAAGTTACAAGCTAAATGTACAGTGTAATATTATGAAATATTTGATTAAACAATAAAACATTAAAACTTGTGGAAATGACCCATTGAATTAAAAACTACATTCATGAAATGCAGACATAAAGAACAATCATGAGGCATTACTCTTAAAATCATAGCTGAGCAACACAGTGCATGTTAATGGATCAAATGTCACCAGAAAAAAGACATGCAAATTTATACCAAAACAAACTGGAAAGAATATGCAGCAACTCATTCATAAAATTCTGCCATGTCAAGTGGAGAATGCGAGCAGGGCCTGAAAGCCCCACAGCCCTGGCCTGCGGCTGATCACCTAATGAGGGAGGCATCAAGCAGCTCCCATTGCAAGTTGCACTTTATCTAGCTGAAGCAAATCTAGAACAATACTACACAAAGCCCTCCTCTCACCTGACACACAGCACCTCCAAGGCAAGGTTGCTGGAGCCAGACTTGGAAGCAGTCTGCAACAGACAGGATTTTGTATCAGTGGCCACGGCAGCTGTACAAAGTACTTTCCAGCTTAATGAGATCAGCAGAACCATACAAGTTTTCATTTCCACGAAATCAATACTAATTATGGCAGCTGAATAACTGCACTGACATCTGACATTTGTTTGCTTCCAGAGCAGGAAAATCAACACAGCTCCGATCTGCTGAATTGGCCTTCAGTGAATGTCATCCAAGAATTCTGCCACTTTTCTTTAGGCAAAAAAAAAAAATGGTGTGGTTACGGTAACCCGACCTACCCTATTCTGGGGCGCCGACCCTACATCTTTTTATTGAAAATGTTGAAGTTTTTTTAAAATATCAAAGTTGTGGGTTGAGGGCTGGGCTGTCAAGTCCCTGAGCGATGAGCCGCCGACGTGAAGCTGGGGGGGGGTGGGGGGGGGGGGGGGGGGGTGTTCTACGTGACGGTCAAAAGTTCAGTTCGACGCTCAGCGCTGAACCGCCAGCATAAAGCGGGGTGTGTGTGTGGGGAGGGGGGGGGGGTTTCTTCGTGACGGTCAAAAGTTCAGTTCCAGGCTTTGAAAAATCATAGTTTTTCCCTGACGATCGTAGCATCGTAGCAAGCACGCCTAAATCGTAGCACTTGGCAGCTCTGTTGATGTGACCACGTGCAAAGCAGTTGGGGATGGGTTTGAGTTGGCTTGGGGTTTGACTGTTGGAGAGGTCGGGGACACGTTTTTGAACTGAAGACGATACATTTCAAATGTGAAGTTTTGCAAGCCGAGAGTGAGGAAGATGAAGAGGATGATCAACATGCAGCACAAGTTCCTGATGCATTTCAATTACATCTGGTTCACGTTAGGGGCACCGATGGTTGGTCACATGATACTGACACTAGCAGGACAGACAATCTCATATCAGCCATACAGACCTGTTTATCTATACGATTTTGGCGTATTTTTTACGCCAAACTATTGAAAATACGACTACTACGACTTGTGTGGAAAAATAGGACAATTGTGAAATCGAAAAATAGGACAATGGTGAAATCAAAAGGTTGTTTTTTCCCCCGTGAAGTTTTGATCCACAATTTAATTTTCCTGCGGCTGGAAGCAGTCTCCCACTCTTCGAGTTTTGTTTTGACAAGAGCTCTTCATCGGACATTTGTGTAATATGGGTTGACAACACTGTTGTGACTGCATGGTGTTCCCAGAGGGCTGTTTAGTTAAGCTACAGAATGCTGGGGTAAGAAGTGGGTCAAGCAATCTTAAAACAACATTTGCAGGGAGAATACATCCCGCCTCTGTTTCACTTCGCTCTCTCTCTCTCTCTCTCTCTCTCTCTCTCTCTCTCTCTCTCTCTCTCTCTCTCTCTCTCTCTCTCTCTCTCTCTCTGTCTCTCTCTCTGTCTCTCTCTGTCTCTCTCTCTCTCTCTCTCTCTCTCTGTCTCTCTCTCTCTCTCTCTCTCTCTCTCTCTCTCTCTCTCTCTCTCTCTCTCTCTCTCTCTCTCTCTCTCTCTCTCTCTCTCTCTTGTCTCTCTCCATTATGACGCTTGTAACATGATGCGTTGGGCACACTCGATCATAAGCTGAATCCGCTTTGGAGA
Organism: Theodoxus fluviatilis; assembly: GCA_034096865.1. Taxonomy (NCBI): domain Eukaryota; kingdom Metazoa; phylum Mollusca; class Gastropoda; order Cycloneritida; family Neritidae; genus Theodoxus; species Theodoxus fluviatilis. Next base: position 2,488 of record JAWQFJ010000962.1, read on the forward strand.
AAACGAGAAAACA